>JAGFPH010002874.1:20264-39132 GCA_018207615.1 Philaenus spumarius | reverse complement strand
ATTTATACCTATTTAACATATTTTGTTATAATATTTCAATCCGGGAGCTTACATAATGAAATTAATTATTCAGTTTAATTTTTCACTACTTGCATTTATCGGGTATTGAATTACTCACTACCCAAATTTATCGGGTATAGAAAAAATACTCGCCCGTATTTTAACGTATATTTCGGACCCGCCCGACCCTCGGGTAGTGAACAAAACCCGCTCTGAAAATACTAATACCTGCCGACCCCTACTATTTAGTTTAGGCTAATTTCAAATATTTTGACATTAAGTTTCAAGTGTCTTGACTTCAGTCAATAAATGTAGAGTTAATTAGAAGTCCATATTTCATTTACTTTTTTCTCCAGGAAGATGTCTCTGATAGATTCCGAGGTATGAGCCGGAAAAAACAAGCGTTTTTTTTCACAATTTTAGAAAATAATATTGGCAACTTTTTAAGGCAAAAAATCTGACTTTGGATTTTCATAGGTTGTATTACATCAAAATAAGCAGAATGTAGAGTAGAATTAATATATACCTTAATTTTTTCCAAAATATCAATTACACTGGGAGATATAGGCTTTTAAGTTACTCAATGTTAGCATTTTTTCAAAGCTGTATAACTCGGGAACTATGAAAAAGAAAGTTATGAAATACATTTTTTAATATAAATAAAAGTCTATATTTTAATGAGACACTTTCAAAATTTAAATATCACACATAGTTTTTGACAAATAAAGTATAGAAATGAGTGATTTTCAAAATTACGATTTTAGACGGGAAAAAATACTTTATTTGCGTTATGAATGTCAAAAAATGCAGAATGTCATCTAGAATAAAGATCTGTTTGTAGTTTTCAATATCTCGATTATTTTTCGAATTATTCAAGATTTAGTGATTTCCAAAACGTAGATTTTTAAATAATCGGTATCAAAAATAATTAAATTTGGTTGATAGTTGATAGAGGTACATCCAATGACTTAGAGTCGGGAGAAGAATATTCTCTGAAAAAGAATTTCTTTTATCTTTAACCATTTAGAAAATCATGTTTTAAAGACAAAAGTCCATATTTTCATTTACTTTTTTCTCAGGAAGATCTCTGATAGATTCCTAGATAAGAACAGCCGTTTTTCTTAATTTAGACAATTTCAATGGTACCCCTTATATTTTAATATTTTAAAGCAAAAATCAGACTTTGGATTTTTATAGGTTTTATTACATCAACAGAGACAGAATTTTAAGCAGAATTAATACGTATCTTAATTTTTCAAAAATATCAATTACGCAGGGAGATATGGGTTTTTAAGTAGATCTGTTACCCAATGTAAGCATTTTTTCAAAGCTCTATATCTCCGTAAATATGAAATAAATAATTTTGATAATTTTATGAATTAAAGTCGAAGTTCTGTTCTTCGATATTCAGATTTAATATTTAAAATATCTTGAATAGTCTTTGAGGAATTAATTATTGAAAAGTGTTATTTTTACCTTATTAATTTTTCACGAAAAATACATTTTTGATTTGTGTAAAAAAATGCAGAATTCCATTCCGATTCACAATATGTTTGTATATTTTTAATATATTAATTATTTTTTTAGTTATTTTTTATGCCTACTGAGCTTGTGTTGGCTTAGTTGTAAGTACCATAATAGAATCACGTACCATAATCATGTACATTCTTATTCAGCGTGGTCTTAATGTACAATATTACTTCAAAAATATACATATTAGGAAGTGTCAAAATTCCTAGCCGTATTGATTTTTTTGCAGTGAAAAGAGCTTTCTCATTTGTTGAAATGAACAATCACCCCATACTATGATTCAATAGTTCAAGTGAGGATGTATAAGCCCATAGAAGGCTGTTAACATTGTGGAAAGATTACAATAGTTTCTGAGATTTCTTAATATGAAAATTCCAGAGCAAAGTTTTTTGCAAATACTGTCTATATGACATTTCCAAGTAAGTCAGTTATCAATGATCAAGCCCAAGAATTTAGCAGATTTCACCTCTTCTATTGTATTGTCCCCCAACAAAACAGTTGGCCTGAGCTCTGCACTATTTTTATTTTTTAAATTAAAGTATAAATAATTATTTCCGGTTGATATCAATTTACTGAAGTGATCTATTTTGTTATATTTATTTCCGATGTGTAGTCTTTAGGTGTCATTGGTATAGTTCTTAGTCTGAATAGAGATGAATGAACGCTGACATTTTATGTAAAACTTTGACGATCATTCAGTTGATAAATGTAAACTTTTTTCATATGTTTTAGTGTCGTGTGATATACATACAATATGTTGTAACATCCTCAAATTCAACAAAGATGTGTTTTAAATCAAAGGTGACCATAAGTCAAATTAGTTAAAGGAGAGCATTTTATAAAAGAGAGGTTAAGTAATAGATAGTTATATTAAAGACTGAACAATATGCGTTCCAAAACCAACACAAACCGATAGTGTTGTGTAAAGACTAAAATCAGTGCAATCTCGTATAATTCAACGTAAAAAGATAAACATTTCCAAGAGTGACTAAGTGCTGTATGTAATCTATGAGCAGGATTGTGCAAAGATCGATATTTATAAACAATTCAGTGATTTGTCTGTGTGTATAAACAAGGAACTAGGTGTGTACATCCACCTTGCTGATAAAGCTCTCTGATAGAGTATGGACGTGCGAAGTATTGCTCTTAAAGCTTTTTTCAAATTTGTATTTAAATGTTGTTAGTCCACATTAGATAGTCACAACGACTTTCATCACCAACACAAATAAAATGTAAATCGCAGGATTTTTACCAATAAAAGTACTTGTGATTTCACCATCTGCCATAATGACCACAAGATTGCTCATAACTTCCAGATCAGCGTTGAACTACATTCATCCACCAGAAATACATCAATCGGATTAAGGGTCGGCTCTAGCTGTCGGCCATGTTGACTGACACTCCATAAGACCAATGTTAAATTAAAATCCAAATTTTTCCTGTATTTTTGATTGGATAATTATGAACGATATGTCATTTTAAAGCTATGGCCTATAGGCATGCAAATGGCGTTTCCAAAACTAAGAAAAACATTTTGTTTAATATTTATTAACAATTTAAAACATTGATTTTTAATATTTTTTTATGTTGTCACTATTAATTATAGCGAAAAACTATCAAGCCATTCGCATGAAGAATTTCGTCCCCAAGAGTTTGGTATTTTTTTTAAAAACGCTATTTGAACAATTGCGGGTTTTAAATGGATTTAGGCTGAGCAATTTCTGTGTAACCTACCGCCGCTATAGGGTGACTTTAAATATTTTTTTACGTTGTAACTATTAATTATAGTGAAAAATTACCAAGCCATTCGGATGAAGAATTTTGTCCCCTAGAGTTTGGTATTCTAAAAAAAACGCTATTTGAATAATTGCGGGTTTTAAATGGATTTAGGATGAGCAATGTCCGCGTAACCTACCGCCGCTATAGGGTGACTTTAAATATTTTTTTACGTTTTTTTTTTTTTTTTTGGGGGTAGAGGTATGATAAGCCTCCTCACCACTGCGACCTTTAAGATCTATTGTGGTATACTTCCCCTTCTAGTGATCATCCCAGATCCCCTTCAGGTCTCTTACGAAACCAATAAGGGTCCCGGGATCAACACCACGGACCTCTTCCAGGCTAACAAAAGCATTTCCAAGAGCCGTAAATCTTCTCCGTGCGAGAGCCTCGCACTCGCACAGCAGGTGTTGAGCCGATTCAGTTCCGAGGGAGCAGAATCGACAAGAGTCTTCCGAGACCAGCCCCATTTTTTTGAGGTGGTATTTGGCCGGGCAATGACCAGTGAGAATTCCCACAATCCGCCTAAGGTTATTCCTACCCAATAATAAAAGCTTCTGTGCTTTTGACTTAGAGAGACAGATAAACTTTTTTGCCTGCCTAAGCCCAGGAGCATTGTTCCAATGTGTGGACCATGTCTTCTCCGTCCAGACTTCAACAACATTTCTCAGATGGCTTTTAGGCCTCCCACAGAAAGGTTCTGGACCAATGAAGGGCTTTTTAGCTCCCACTCTAGCAAGTCTATCTGCTGCCTCATTGCCCTTAATACCTACATGACCAGGCACCCATTTAAGAGTAACTTCATTGAGTCTAGCCATGTCATTCACTACTTTAAAACAGTCCCAAACCAGCCTTGATTCAAAGGCAAATGATTCAAGTGTCTTCAAGGCAGCTTGGCTATCAGAAAGGATGTCAATCCTAGCTCCCTTAATCCCTCTTTTTAGGATTTCACGGGCGCAGAGATCTATCGCAACGACCTCCGCTTGAAAGATTGATGGTAAGGCTCCCATAGCCCTAGATACACTGCACCTAGGACCATAGACTCCTGCACCAACACCGCTGGCCATTTTGGAGCCATCAGTATACCATTCTTGTATATGTCCATGTCCAGCACAATCTGCCTCCTGGAGACCATCTATCTTCACTGTGAAGGAGTGGTCGAAATTAAGTGTCCTTCTCATCACATCCGACACCATAAGGTCCACCTTGATCCCATTAAGCTCTTGCAATATGGTCAGGTGACCTACCAGATCTCCTAGATTAAAGTTATGGGTCCCCATCATCGCCAGGGCAGACGCAACGCAACCCCCCGCACAAAAATGTGCAGAGGAGGCAGATCGAGAAGTACCTCCATAGCTGATGTGGGACAAGAGCGCATGGCTCCACAAATCCCTAGGCACGCTAGCCTTTGTAATTTTTGCAGCCTGTTTTTGGCACCAGACTGTTTGACTTTCTGCCACCATATCAAGGCCGCATATGTGATAATTGGCCTAATAATGGCAGTGTAAGACCATGCAGCCATTTTGGGGGTAATGCCCCATGTTTTTCCATAAAGCTGATTACTAGCCCAAATAGCCCTGGTAGCTTTTTTTAGAACTGCTTCCAACTGAGCATTCCAGAGAAGCCCTCGATCAAGAATTAATCCAAGATATTTAGCCTCCCCCGAAAGCTCCAGTCGGACCCCATTGATGGAGGGGAGTTCTATCATCAGTTTCTTTCTTCTGGTGAAGGGGACAAGTACAGTTTTTCCGGGTTGATACTTAGGCCCTGCCCCTGACACCAGTTCCAGACCAGATCCAGAGCCTTTTGCATAAGCTCAGATATAGTATCGTCATGTTTACCACGAATAACTATCACAAGATCATCAGCATAGCCAATAGCCTCAAAGCCCTTGACAGCCAATTTGACCAACAGTTCATCAACTACTAAAGACCACAAGAGAGGAGAAATAACACCTCCCTGCGGACAGCCTCTTACGGACCGTGTAACTAAAGAGTCATCTTCATTTTTTACAAAGATTCTTCTTTGAGCAAGCATGGAACAGATCCAATTAGCTGCTCTGGGTTCCACCCCTTTAGAGAGGGCAGCCCTTTTGATAGACGAGAACGAGGTATTGTCAAATGCCCCTGCAATGTCCATAAATGCACATAAGGCAACTTCTCCACACCTAAGGGCATGCTCAACCCTACCCACAAGCTCGTGAAGTGCGGTTATGGTTATGGTTGACCTGATATGCATGTTGGCTACTATGCAGAGGTTTAACACTCAAGTGAGTACTCCTAATGTGCTGATCCAGCACCTTCTCAAACGTTTTTAAGAGAAACGAAGATAGGCTAATTGGTCTAAAGGATCTTGGCAGATCCATAGCCCTTTGGCCACCCTTCGGGATGAAGACTACTTCCACATCCCTCCAGGAAACAGGAATATAACCTAAATCATAGCTAGCCCTGAAAACCTCTACCAGATGTGGCAGGAGTATATCAAGGCCCTGTTGCAAAAAGGCAGGGAAAATACCATCCCTGCCTGGACATTTAAACGGCTTCAATGAGTTGATAGCCCACTTGACCTTATTAGGCGAGAATATTGTTACAGAGGCAGTGCTGCCCGAGCCCTGCCTTAACCACGAGGAGCCAGGATCAAAAGGCACCACGGTACAAGTATCAGCATAACTGCCAGGAAAATGGGTATCCAGGAGAAGCGCCAAAGACTCTTTACGGTCTCCTGTATATTCCCCATTATCCTTCTTTAAAAGGCCCATAGGCCTAGTGTACTCCTGTTTGAGTACCTTCTGCAATCTAGCAGTCACAGGCATCTCCGTGACTCTGTCACAGAATTGTTTCCAAGATCTCCTCTTAGATCTTCTTAACTCTTTATTGTAGGAGGTAAGGGCCATTCTATAAGCTCCCCACTCCTTAGTACGCTTAGCGCGATTAAAGAGGCACCTAGCCTCCTTCCTCAGCTTACTAAGCGCACTATTCCACCATGGCACCTCTCTAATAAGGTGTAACTATTAATTATAGCGAAAAATTACCAAGCCATTCGGATGAAGAATTTTGTCCCCAAGAGTTTGGTATTTTAAAAAAAAACGCTATTTGAACAATTGCGGGTTTTAAATGGATTTAGGATGAGCAATGTCCGCGTAACCTACCGCCGCTACGCTGGAGTCGCAGGTTGCTTTCTGTTTTACTAGAGCCGACCCTTAAATCTATTGGTTTCTGTGAACAGTGCAATTTATTACTCATAAACTTAGTGTGCTCTCTCTTAAATTTTATTGATGATTTGTCTTACCAGTTTTGTATATTGTTTTATTTTTTTTTAAATTGATAGTTAATAAAAGTTCAAGGTTGATTTCAGAATGTTTATGTCATTCAACCTGGTCCAATCCTTTCACATACTTGCATCAGGTCTTCGAATTCACAACCCCAAGGAATAGTAAATTAAATGTAAAATCATTTATTAGTAAAGATTCAATTATTGATTGTAATCGACAACCCTCATAATGGGCTATAAGTTACAATGTGTAAAATGTGTTTTAACAAACATTGAAAATAGCCCAGTGACAGGATCACTGAAGGAAATAACAAAAATCTGAAATAGTAATATTTTATAGTTTATAAGTGAGAAAGATTACCATCCAAATATTTTATTAACCAACATCTAAATAAATTGTATCTTCCACAGCTCTTTCTGAAAATTTTGCTGGCCAGCAAACCATATACTGCTACCTTGAATTTCCTGCAAGGTGAAGAGGCTGTCCAAGAAGTTTGCGGGGTCCTCAATTATGCCCAACACAGAAGCAAAACATTGTGAACTCTACGACCACGACTAATTGTTAAAACGTAAGCGAATATGTCATGGGTAAAGGTGAAGGATTCTTGTAGTGGTGGTTGTTATACCTAGTGAAATGAATTGCCTTGATTTTATAACCCAACTGTGTAGTCTGGTATCTTCTTTTTTTCTTTTTTTTTTTTGGTAAATCAATACTAATTTATATAACTTTTTACGTTATGTCGTTTTGACAATCGATGCCGGGTGTAAGGAGGCAATCGTGGCCGAATGAGCGACAGTTTCTGTTGAATTAATTTGAATCTTCAATAACTCGGCTAAAAATAAACATAGCTTGATCTAAAAAATGATCTTAGTCTCGTTTTAGAGGAGGAGGCTGTGAGTTTGTGCCAGTACCAACCGTATGTTGGAAATTACGCGTAACACGCGCAAATTGAAGTTACTGTTCTCCACTTTCAAAATACGACACGAGTCTATAAATGGGATCATATCTCAGAAACTAATCATCCTATACTAATGAACTGTTGTTTTAAAAATAGGGTGTATGTGTTACAATTAAATGTGTTTCTTTAAAACTTAAAAGACTGGATTCTGTAAATTTTAAAACGTTACAGAATATGCTGATCTTTTAAAATGTCCTGATATATGAAGGCAAAAATAATGTGCACAAATGCGTAGAGCACAAAATTTCAAAAAGAATAATACCAAAATCAACAATGCACAGTACTGCTGTGGATACAGGCCCACAGGCAACTCTGACAACATCTGATGTGCCTGGATCAAGTATGGATGTGGGTTTTTGAGGGGGAAAGTGCCATAGAGGTTGACCAAGATTAAGCAGGTCCAATGGGCAATCTAACACCTTAATTAAGACAATGATGTTAGCTATAAATGTTACATTTATTACTAAAAATGATTTGAAACTTAGCAGTAGACATATCACTGGCGAACTGCAAGAAGAGTTCCCATTGGATTTATATGTGATTAATTTTAAACTTTTTAACAACTGTAAGGCTCAGTGTTCTAAATGTAGAGTCTTAGTAATGGTTATAATATACTACACGATTGATTTTTACACGATAATAACTGCAGCAGTGTCCACTTTTTTCTTTGCTTTGCATATTTAATCAGGTACAAAATTTGTTTACCATAATTTTCCCTGTATATATTTCTTAAGTTCTTTATTTTACTTAATGCCAGTTAGTACTAATATACATCCAGTTAAAATTTGTTTGTTCTAAAGAAGTTTATTTCTAGTCAACTTTAGTGACTTTATGTTAGAAAACTCTGTTTTTATATTCTAAAGTTTACATTTTAAATCATTAAAACCAGCAACTTAGGAGTTCATAAAAGCAGACATATCACAGGTTACAACAAGATGCGTGGAAAGTATTTTACATTAAATTGCAAACTGTTTGGCCTAAAATTTTTGTAAAAGAAATCATCCTTGATAAGTATAAAGGCTTATTCTAGAATAAACAAAGGAGGGTTGTTTTTACTCGATGTTAATAACTGATGTATTGTAGAAGTGCAAAAAAAAATGTATGAAAACAATGTATCAAACATTATAATACTCAAGTAACTATAATGGCCAGAATAAATTATACTTTCCTAAGTAGAGCCCAGCACAAAATCTTCCAAACCAATAGTCATTATCTGAAATACAAAATGCCACGTGAGGAATATCATAGACTTGACATTTGGAATTTGGTCAACATATCGATTGGTCCACCCAAACTTCCAATTAAGCTTGAAAAACAAACATATTTATAAAGCGTAATGACTTTGACATTTATGTATGATAGTAAGAAATAGCCAACCGCAGTTCGAAGCTAAGCATCTTTATGTCATTGGGGGATCCTTAACCTTTTGTAATGAAATTACCTTTAAAATTGTCTTCAGTCCTGTGAATGTAGCACTAGCTACAGCGCTGTTTCGCCGATCACTGTCGGCTTCGTCAGGCTTGTATTAACACGTAAAACACGAACTCGAACAACACACAACACTAACACACACAAAATCGGAGAATAACTCCTCGTTAATATAATGTAATAAAAATGTTTGTGGCCACATCACATACGTTGTACTTGTCCGTAAAAAAAATAAACATATATTTAAAATTTTCAGAAAACCTACACAGACCGACCATACAATACACAGCACTTCTAACCATCCGATATCACACAAACTGGCAGCGTACAATAGCTTCGTTCACCGCGCTATCAACACGCCTATGAATCTTGAAGACTTCAACAACGAAATAGCGACAATAAAACACATCGCAATATCCAACGGGTACGATCCTACTTCAATAGATAAAATATTAACTAAACACAGAAACAAATCCAAAAAATCAGTTTCAATTATTGGAAAACCAAAATACATCTCCATGAAGTTCAACCGAATTCTAGATCGTCCTATCAGCAACACTTTCCGCAGACATGTGTAACAATTCAAAATATATCCCTATATAAAAATCATTTAAAATATCAAAAGAAACCATTCGTAATTACTAAACTAAACATGCATGAGTGCGAGAGAGAGGAACAGACTACTATAAAGGCATTTCATTCACAAGTTGGAGCAGCGACACCTAGCGGCAAAGATCGTAAATGATTCATTAATAATATTATAAAATCCGACTTCCAACAACATTTTAAATAATTACCAGTACTTCTCAACCTCAAATTAATATCATTCCCACATCAAAATTAATTTAAATTAAACGACCAATCCATATAATATATAATAATAACTCAAGAGTAAACCAATTGACCGAAATCCACCTTTTAAAATACACTCGAAGCTAGGCCGATGTACGAAATTGTAGGCCTATTCCAAATTAAAACCACTGATCCCAAGGAAACTAAATTCTAAATCAAAAAAGGAACAGAACCAACGAGTAGAACAGAAGATTTTACATCAAAAATGTCTTTGGCAAAATATGAAAAGAAATACCGTTAAGCTAGTAAAGTTCTTCAAAGTATATGAATATTCGATTAAAACCTGGAGAACGAGAGGCCATGTTTGTTTAAGCCCCGCCCACAATCACGTGACCGCTTGTGCCGCGGAAATGAGACTTTTAAACGACCAGATAAATAATTATATTTGTAGACCTTAGATATAAGATATTAAGTTGTACAAGGAGCTATTTTAGATATTTTCATTTAAAATTTTATTTAATCAATTTCTATTTACTTTTACCATTCTATGTTCTTTAAAAAACCAAAATACATCAAAATTTCATTAAAATCATACAAAACAAATACACTACATTTCAAAATACACATTTTCACACAACAATCAAAATCCCACAAGAAATGAAATTAACCAGGCCTTAATGTACCAGTTCCTGAGGGCCTAAGGAAGCCAAATTGGGATCAAATCCAATTTAATTGTTGCTGAGACATCAAAGGGAGCAGACGCTGTGTTAGAGCCCACCAAACCACACAAGTTTCAAGACCATTTTGAAGTGTATAACAAGTGCCAACGTTAAAATAACCTTTTATAAGTGAAGTGACTGAACATTATCAAATTTTAATAAACCATTCTTTTTCAAGAAGAAGACTCTATATAAAAATTGGGTGAGATCAATCCACATAACTATTCATCAAATTGGATATACTCCAACCTTTCCTTTGCATATTTAAATTCAAAGAACTATACCAGTAAAGCCAATAAACATTTATAAATATATATATACCATCAAGATTTCAACTTTTATCAGAACTTTATCCTTTTATATTAACACTAAATTCATACATCTACATACCCATACACTTTCCACCTTGTACTATTTTCTCCTTTGTTTTAATTATCCTAATTCTTAATTTAAATAATTTGTATAATATTTGTTTCAATTTAATATTGGTAAGAGCCGGCACCAACCTACCCGAGATTAAGAGTGCTCATTGGGAAATAACTCCCTAAAATAATTTTGTATATATTTGATTTTGAGCTAAATAATTATTGAACTGTAGATATTTTTCTGATTTTCTATTGATAAATAAAAGAAGATTTTATTGTAATTGTAAACCTGTGTCCCGAGTCAAATCATTTATCAAATTGATTAACCTAGTAAGCAGTGTTACAGTTCATTATATTGAGAATAATATAAAAGTAAAGTTTTATAAATTAGTATATATCTTGTTATATCATAAATTGACGCCTACAACATTAGGCCTATTGAATTAAAGTAAAATATAAAATTGTAAATTAATACATGGCTATAAAATCGCTCATCGAGCTTTTAATAATTTGAGTAACTTCTTACAAACCAAGCCAAACAGTTACGAAGACAAATTCATGGATAGTGGAATATATAAGCTATCTTGTACAAAGTTTATATAGGCCAGACAGGACGTTCATTTAAAACCAGATTCAAAGAACATATCCCTTGCCATAAAAAAACAATAGCAAACAAACAGAGTTCAAATTACACAGAACACTTAATAAACGAAAACCACACTTACACTGACATCAACACTAATTTAAAAATTTTACATAGAGCCAAAAAAGGCACTACTATGAATGTATTGGAAGAATTTCAGATTTATAACGAATACAAAAATAGTCCGGATAACATACTAAATGATAAGTTAAACTTTTCTTCCAACCCTATATACGATGTAATCGCTAAACTAGGCCTAAAATAAACGGTTAGTGATAACCAACGTCTGTGTTCAGTGTCCTACCTGCAGTCGGACAAGTACAACGTATGTGATGTGGCCACAAACATTTTTATTACATTATATTAACGAGGAGTTATTCTCCGATTTTGTATGTGTTAGTGTTGTGTGTTGTTCGAGTTCGTGTTTTATGTGTTAATACAAGCCTGACGAAGCCGACAGTGATCGGCGAAACAGCGGTGTAGCTAGTGCTACATTCACAGGACTGAAGACAATTTTGAAGGTAATTTCATTACAATATATAAACAGTCCAAGGCAAACAAATAGTCTTAACCTTTTATACAAAATAGAGACACGAGGACGATCATCTGAGAAACCTCGTTGAATTACCCGCTTGTTAGCCTGAGTCCAGACTCAATCCAGGATGCCGTGCCTTAATCGTATAATTTGTGTGACTAAACTGTTTATATCTTTGAAATTGGTGAATTCTTGCAAGCACGGGAAGTTTCAAAATGGGTTGTAGTATTTATTACATTTAACTTACAATTATAAATAGTACATCAAATGAAAGAGCAACTAAAACAGTTTTGTTGGTACACCTGTTTCCTCTGCCTTCCGTTAGAAAGCGCTAATAGTAAAGATGGCGACTAGTGAACAGAAAGCTTTTTGTGTTTACAGTTTGCAAGGACTCTATCTGTAGTTACAGTGCATTCCTTATTGAGTTCAAATGTAATCCTGCAAGTGATAATAACATCCGTAGATTGTGTCATCAGTTTGAAGACACCGGCTGTGTTATCAAAGGAAAGAGTAAGGGACTGAAGAACGTGTGAGAGAGTCTTTGACGCGTAACCGCAAGAAATCAGTTCGGAAGTCTAGTAGTTAATTAGAAATTCCAGTGAGAGTTTTAAAGAGAGTCTTACAACTATGTCCTTATTGTTTGCAGTTGCTAATAGTTCGAAAGCCTACATAATACGGTATACGCGCCAACTTTGCAAATGATGTGTTGCTGCATGGCGATGAAGATTTTCTGGATTGTGTTGTCTTAAGTGATGAATAGATATTTCACCTATGTGGACTTGTGAGCACTCATAATGTGCGCATCTTGGGGTCAGCGAATCCCAACGAGATGGGGCCCCCAAATTGAATGTTTTTTGTGCCATATGTGTGGAAAGTTTACGGGCCTTTTTTTTTGTTTAAGCTACTGTAACTGTTGTTTCATATCTTGATGCGGAAAACAACTATGGCTCTTTCCTCAATTGGGAGAAGCTGAACAACAGAACTTTATTTGGCAGCAAGATGGTGCGCCGTCTCACTTGTATAACTCAGTACGCGATTAATTAAACAACGTTGTAGCCGACCGCTGGATTGGCCTGATGAGAGAGCTTGTTTCACATGGCCTCCACGTTCATCCGATATGACGCATTACGATTTTTACCTTTGAGGGTACATAAAGGATCAGGTTGTAACGTGCTGTCGCTTGCCAGCCGTTTACAATCAAAGTTTATTAATAAAAATAAATAAATCAAATTTTGACAAGTTTTTTCTAAGTTGATTAATAAAAAGATAATCTTTTTGTTGCGTAACAATTACTTGTAATCTCATATTTTCAATTTATATACTTTACTTTATTTATGTATTGCTATTTCAATTCTACAAAATATTATTCCCTTAACCATAACAAAAACAATCAAACATAACCCCAAAATTGAAAATAGGTTATGTTTTAGTCAGATCTGTGGTTGTCACAGCTGACTACCAAATCTCTGTTACGCAGATTGGTTTATTCATCTGTGCGCTCGGTTGTCAACTACTGGGCCTGTGACTCCACAAAGACGAGATCTGTGTTCTGTACACATACCCCCTCCCCCGGAATCCCAAACTGCGGCAAACAACCGACGCCATTTTATATTCCTTAACCTACACTGACTCTGATTTTATTACAAGGTTCATTTTACCATGAAGTACTTTACCAGGAAGGGAAAGGACTCAAATCAACGAAACAAATAGTTGACATTTAGATTTACTCCTCCATTATTAAACTGATCTAATTACACAACAAAAATAAATAACTTGGCAAACCATTTAAAAAAAAAAAATAACCCAAACATTCATACACTCTTTCAAACATCTAAATTCTAACATACAAAAATTATTTCTTATTCACAACCTTTATGAATGCAGACCTTTTTATATTACTTATTTAAAATTATTTACTTACGTACGTTTTTATCAATTTTATAAATTTATAGTGCACTTTTAAAACTTACGAGACAAAGAATGAATTTACTTATTTAAAGAAAAACACTGTTTTTTATTTTATACAAAATCTTTTTGAAAACCGTTTTATAGTTAGTTAATGTTTAGCCTCATTTTTACACTGTTCTTACTTTATTAATGTGCAGATATAATTAACTCCGAAAACACTGTGTTAGCTTTTTTGCAAATCACCATCGCTGGTCGGCTATTTCTATACTTTCGTAAGGCACGCTCGCCTTTGAAATTTACTAAGACGATAACTTCAACTAATAATGTCCGATTTTCACCTTTTTACATTTTACCGTGAATTCACTGTCTCTACTATCGTTCAACACTACTTAAATTGTATTTCCTACAGAAATACCGCAAACTCCATACTTATGAAGAGCATTGCACTCCACACACCAAAAAACAGGTCTGTACTGCTCTATGACTGTTCAACAAGTTATAGAGAAGCCTGGTCCAAATCATAGACGTTGTAATAGAGTGACGTCATATGGCGCGATGTATTTCCACCAATTATTTTCTTCTTTTTACTTCTTTGCTTTTAATCCATGCGTTTCAAGGCTATATATGTTTTTAATTCAAGCTTATACCCTTCGTTAGAGGCTACCTTTTGATGACGTAGTTATTTTATGTTTAATAATTATTTGAATTGTTTGTCTCTTTATATTATAAAAATTACTTTTCAAATTAGCTTTTTGTGAGTTAATTATTCTAAAATTAAGTTTATCTGCATTCCCCTTTGGATTTGCATGTTTATTAATTTCTTACAAAAATGTGATCTTTTAACATAGGCTAAATCATCCAAAATTTACTTCACTACACCCTTTACGTTATACCCCTTTTTACTTTATTAAATCCCTGAAACTCACATATATTACAAGGTGTATGTGACTCGGCTGACCTACCCGACTTCAGAAACAGGATTAAAGCAGTTGCAACAATTACTCCAGACACACTGAACAACGTTTGGGCTATCGACTTGATGTGCTCACTTTGAACACTTGTAGGAAAAACTTTTTCAGTTACTCTTTCATTTGATGTATCTATATATAATTGTAAGTTAAGTGTAATAAATACCATAAAGCCTTAAACCCCTGACATTCATTTTGAAACACCCAGTATAATGATCAGTGAACTAAATACGGATATTATTTAAAACATTGAGGTTTGAGCATATTTTAAATTAAAGTAAAGCCTGTAATTGATATTGCACAATTTGATTTGTAAGAATAACCTGACCTGTATTGGAGAATATTATGTTATTTTCAGAGAAATATGTATAGTGCTAAGTGTACTGTGTAACATTGTAGCCCAGGATAAATTAATAAATAAAAATTAATCATTTCATGTAAAGTTTGTAAATTTATTTTCTCAAGAATATCCAGAAGCAATGCAGTTTCTTCGTACCAGGTAATTGACAAAAATTCCAGTAATCTAGAAAATGTAATAATTCGACCACGCAGCTGAACCACTGACGTGTGTTGAGGGAATTTCCAAAATTAAGTTTACATGATTTTAGGGTTTCAACCATTTGGGAAATTGATATTGAAGGCGCTGAATGCCTGTGTGTACGAAATGTATTAGTACACAACCCCTGCTTAAGCGTTTTTTCGTTCCGTTCGCAGCAGAAAAACTCGCTTTGTGAATTTGTACCTCGACCTTGTGGCCTCAGATTGTTTACTGCTTTTGTTTCGCTCGCAACGCTTTGCATTCCGGCCGTCGGCCTAGTAACAGAAGCTGACCAACGATAAAATCCCCCTAGTGGATTTGAACTTGAAGTACTTTGAAATTTTACGTTTTGATAGATTTTAGGGGAACCAAATGATCTGCAAGTTGTGTGTTGGAAAAGAAAATGTGTAGAATATACATAAGACCTCAAAAAATTAAATTTTAGTACGAAAAATTTCCAAAAACATTACGTGTGGTTGAAAAAAGTACTTCCGGTTGTTGGATTTTTTTTTGCTAATGAACTCTTCTGAGCCACTCAGTCATCCATCGTGTGCACCAAATTTAGACCAAATCGGACGTAATGTGGCCGTTAAAGTGAGAACACACATATACAATGTTTTTAATGACACCATAAAACATGATCTGGAAACATGATAGGTGCTCATTTACTACTCCCGACCTTAGGTCTCACCATAAGAGTCACTGCAATAGCTCGTCTTTCCTATGGAAATTCGCTAATAACACAAGACAAATAGAGTATTAATCAACTCTCATCAAGTACATAAACTAAATAGAATAGAGTAGACCTGTTTGCCATCTAACCTAAAAAAATATTTTTATACACAAATTTAATAATGGCAAATGTTTGAACAAATAATAATTCGACCACGCAGCTGAACCGCTAACATGAGTTGGGCAAATTTCCAAAATTAAGTTTATAGGCCTATGTTTTACGGTTTCAACCAACAATTTGGGAAATAGGTCTATTCACGACGGTGCTGAATAGCTGCAAAATGGTTCGCACACTACTCCGCATATTGGGAGTATCTTCAATACACAAAGCATTGCGTGCTTCGTACGCCAACCCCCGTATTGGGAGTATCTTCTATACCGCACGCCAACCCCACGGTAGAATCCACCACATGGCTTTGAACCAGGTACTTCTATGGTATTTTATGTTTTGGTCGATTTTTGGGGAACCAAGCGAGCTGTAAGGTCGTGTAAAAAAACAAAATGTGCAGAATAACAACTTACTTTTATTTTTTATATTTGTAGAAAAAACTCAAAAACAAATTCGTTCTCGTAGGAAAAATCTCAAAAAAAATAGTTACTTCCGGTCAAAAAACGTACTTCCGGTTGTTGGATTTTTTTGCTTACGAACTCGTCCGAGCGACATAGACATCCAACATGTGTACCAAATCGGACGTAAAATGCGTCCGCTAGAGTGTGATCACATATACACATATACACACACAAATTTTAATGACACCCCAAAACGTGTTCTGGGGACCATGATCGGTGCTCATTTGCTACTCCCGACCTTGGGTCTTACCATAAGGGCCACTGCAATAGCTCATTTTTCCTATGGAAATTCGCTAATAATAATTGTAAAACCTGAATAATATACGACTTGTACTAATGGCCAAAGATACTTGGTAGAACTCCATTTTAGTGAAAAACAAACACAATTTTTAGTAAATTCTACGAAATTATTGAGCCTTGCCGACCTTGGTTTTGCCAGTGACAAAGCAGCTAAACAAAGACTGAGGAAAACATATTACATATTACAACATAGAACAGTTGCTTGGCCAACAAACAAAAGTCAAAAGAAAGGGTGAGCTTGACATGAATTCTGCCTGTTCATTTTAATACAAGGTTGGAGTCTTTACAAAATAATCACTTAATTTCTAATATTTCCAATGAATTTAATGTCCTACTTTTTTCATTGACACGGTGAATCTTAAAATTAACATTATTGAAAAATCTGACACTAAATGAATTTTGAAATGATTGAAAAAACTAGCCAACTAGTTGGATGGTTGGAACCGCCAACTTCTTTCGTGTTCACTTAACCTATATTTAAAACTACGGCCTGTTTGGCCTACATAAGCTGCATTACAAAGTTACGTGGCAGTTTATAAACACCATCTATTTTAACCTTACAGTTTACTAAAAATTTTCTCTAAATTGTTCTTACAGTAAAAAGCTGGTTTACAGTGATTTTTATTTTCAAATACATTTCCAACAGCATACCTAACCTTACCAATGTAGTTGATCCTGCGCCATTTTGGTGCGGTTCTATTAAAACCATCTGTTGGGAATATAATTGTAATTTAGCATTATTTTTTGAAGTGTAAACTATAGGCGCACCTCAGCACTATGTTTGCTGGCGGTGAATCGGATTTTACCTTCTCATCCTTTTTATGAAACACTCTATTCCGTCAGTTTGAAAAAAGTTTTGGTCTTGCCGAGATTCGAACCAGCAGAGTCCATCACTATAATAGACATAAGCTTTAGCCGGTTAGGCCACCACAAACTCATTGCTAGTTTAGTATATTTGAGTTAGGTATTAAAGTGTTACAGATTGTCCTACGTCATAGGCTTAACCCTTTAACGTAAACACAATGTATAGTTTAATTGGTAATACCTCTGAAATGGGCATTGTGCTTCATCATTTCGTAAATTGTGTTAAAAATGGACATTGCGTTTCCTCATTTAAAAAGTTGACACTTCTCCCGTGTGGTCTTAAGCACACAATTTACATTTTAAATAGTGTAGGGGCTCCACTCATTCCTTTGATCCTGATAGCACTGCACGCTTCAATAGTGTTCTTATTAAAAACTGTTCAATAGATGTCAAGTAGCAGCTCATCTTTTCTGTTAGACAGTTACAATATTGTAGCACGTAAGCATTTGCCTACGTCCGCTGAAATTTTAAAAAATCAGTTGATTGTACAAGAAAATTAACAAACTGAGCTACAATTAATGACAAAGCCTTTTATTAGTATTTACTGTACATACAGATATTTGTAAGTAGAGACAAATTAACTGTAGGTACCTCAATAATTACGAAAATAACTAGGCCTACATACGATGGATATACAACTACAGTTCAAACTCAAATGACCTGTTTAAGTATTTTGGGTCATGTTCCAGTTCTGTGTATTGATCCTAAATAGGGGACTTGCTGTACATACGGTTTCTTTCAATATATAGTAGACTTCCATATTATAAACTACAAAAACATCATTTACATTTACACACTAAAACTAATTGAGTGGAATCAATCGTCTATTCTATTTGAGTTAGGCCTATTTGACAAGTCAGGGTTTTGTACCATCCTCAAAGGGAACAAACAAAACGGAAAGCGTACTGAGTCAAAAATAGGATGGTACATACATAAAAAAAAGATGATAAATCCTTCTAAGGATAATAAAC
>JAGFPH010002873.1:98777-128119 GCA_018207615.1 Philaenus spumarius | reverse complement strand
TAGGCCGGGGAATTTCGGTTTCCCTTGTACTTGGCCTTTGTTTAAAAAAAAATGTACCGTTACAAAGTGAACTGTAGTAAAACATAGCTCCATCAGCAAATAGTCGCAGTGATACTTTGGGTGTGACTGGAATGCCGTTAGTGTAGAGAAGGTACAGTACCGGTCCAAGAACTGAGCCTTGGAGAACTCCTGCCTCAATGGGACCTGGAGTGGATAAAGTACCTTTGACAGCAACCTGGAATCATCTACAGTCGAGGTATAGTTTGAGGGTTATTGGTGTTGTAACAATTACAATTATGAATATTAATACAATGCATATTAAACTTTTTGCAATGCCAAGCCATTTCGGTGTGTGTGCAAACATATTTTCAAAAATTCGCCAAATATAGTAATTATAAACCAATTAAAAAGTGTTCCATAGCTTTTTTGTAGAGAAAGGTTCAACAAATACATATATGCCAGTGAAAAATTGATTGATGTAACATTTACAAAGTTATTAGCTCAAGAAACAAAAAATGTTCTGTAAAGAAAGGAAATAGTTCTACTTTAGGCCTACATAAAAAGTAGCAAACATGTTTTGTAATTTTTTCAAAATGTAAAAATGTTTCGTAATTTAGTTCTAAATAGAACTGTATAAAAATATATATCAATTTCAAATTTCTTATTTTGAAAACACCAGTTTTTATGTTCCTACTACAAGATTGCTTAGAAAACTAGTCCTAGTTTGAATAGTAATTTAGGAAGATATTAGGAATTAGGTAATTTAGGAATTTGGGCAATTTAGGAATATATTTTTAACTGCCCAAAAATGAAATATTATTATAAGAAAATGTAAAGAATAAATCATAGAATTGAACAGTATACTTGTAAATTCTCATTTTGTAAACTATTTTACATTGCATTACTTGTTCCACAAACAAGACCAAAGTTTTCCCTACAAAACGATATCAAGATATCAATAGAATTACAACTAATTGTAAGCGATATCTCGTTGTAGATAAAGCCACTGTTACCTTTTATAAAGACAGTTGAATTGGGTGGTACTTAAAAGTACCGTCGGGCAACAAAGGGTTAAAAATGTAATTTTGGTAGCATTGTAAAGTCAGCTGTTTTAGTTCACACATCTGTATCTGTGCTAG
The DNA here is from genome assembly GCA_018207615.1 of Philaenus spumarius. Classification (NCBI taxonomy): domain Eukaryota; kingdom Metazoa; phylum Arthropoda; class Insecta; order Hemiptera; family Aphrophoridae; genus Philaenus; species Philaenus spumarius. The sequence continues at coordinate 126,980 of JAGFPH010002873.1, read as the reverse complement.
ACTCTAGACATTTTTGTTTCTTGTAATGAACCACAATAATTTGTTTGGAAGAGTAGAATGTTACAGTTTCACATTTTTTTGTTCAGCATGAAATTGTGCTACTTTTGTATATCTTGGAATTTATTCAGTGACATTTTGAAATTATTTTTAGTGGGTGGATATCTGAAAAATACATTTTTAATTTTTAAACTGTGCAAAAGAAACAGCTGTGAAAATCTAGGAATAAAAGTAGGACAATTATATTAAGATTGAATACAAAATGCATGCTTTTCTGATTATAATGATATATAACAAGTCTATTTTTACTTTTAGTAAGAATGTTTTACATATTTTTTAAAATATACATGTAAAAAACTTGGAGGGTTGAGGAAAAACTGACAGTGCCCAAACAATACGTATTAAACAATTATACTTATGTACAGTTTATTATACAATTATTATTATTATACATTTTAATTATGTACAGAGTTCCCGCATTTTTTCTGTAGGATGTCAAACTGCTTGAGAAGTTCCCTTCTGAATGAATCCTACAAAAGAAAAATAATGAACATTAAATTAATTTGTATAACAACTTACCGTCCATCCAACAGTCTATTTGTCTCCATGATCATCATGACGACCGTTTCGGCTATTCTGGTGAAGAACCACTATCCCGCACCATCACTTATAAAAACACGTTTACACATATAAAAATGTCCTTTTTAAACACAAAAATATAGGCTACACACACAGGGTTCCTAAAATAAATTTGTATTGTTATTCACTTCCCCAACTTACTCTGATTTTTGTCTTAACTTCCTTGACCCACTCGCAGCATGTTTTGAAATTATTTTACTACAAAATTTGTATTACATTTTAATAACATAAATTCTATTGTATACATTTCAGCCTCTTCCTACCCTACATCCTCGGTCGACAAAGATAGGACAAGTATTTTAGTATATTGTTTACTAAGTGATAGAAGTTAGTTTGTTTATATTGAGTTTTTAGTGAATAGAGTACTAGACAATGAGAGGAAACAGTATGTTAGTTTGTTTACATTGAGTTTTTAGTGAATATAGTGTATTCATTATTTCTGATTGCCTTACTGAACTGGTTGATTTAACTATAATTTTACTTTTTTGTGTACTTACAGCTCTCAGTCCTTTATTTTTCTTTTTTATTCCCTGGTGACGTACGTTTCGCCTTTTCTATTCAGGCATTATCAAACCTACACTTCACTAGTACTTTACATTTGTTAATGCGCGTCAAGTTTTTAAAAATGAAACACTTAAATAAAACATTCACAAACAACATGTAACACATAACACAATACAACACTCGATAGGGACATTTAAATTTTATTTATAATTACGCGAGCCGAACGTACGTGTGGCCGCGATCGTTTTTTGCAAGCTACTGATTTTCCTTATCAGTCCAGTGTACTACCTAGCTTAAGTGGGAGAGGGTCCATATGAATTAGTAAAATTAAATTAGAGGCCTTGAAAACACTAGACTATGGTGAAACCCTTGAAGAAACTTGCAGCTGAGTACGGTGTCGCCGGTGTCGGTGAAGTGACTGCAGCGGAATGGCGCCCTAATAGAGATAAACTCGAAACATTTTCTACTATTAAATGTTCTAATATTTCTACTAATTAAAACATTAAAAATGTAGTATTCTTTATTTTTGTCCATTTCTCAGCTTATTCCGAGTTTTTTATAGTTCGAGATACAGTCAGCCCCAATTAGCTCGAATTATATCGAGGTTCTACTGTATAATATTTTCAAATACAGGGTATTGTCAAGGAAAATCTAAGAAAATTTATGCCCAAGAATAATCCAGTTAGGTTACCACAAATAAATATGAATTTTTCCCATCAAGAAATATAGTTAGTACAGGAGTGAACTACCCAGAAAAATTTCACTACCTATTTACAAAATTTTTACATTTTAAGGTCTCCAATTTGTCTATTTTTTCACTTTCGACAAAAAATTCTTGAAGTACACATGATTTGTGCGTAAAAAATTAATATTTCATAGTTGAAAAAAAGTAAAATTTTAATTTTTTGCTGAACTGAAAAAATGGTGTAAAATTAAAAGACTATTTTAACAGCATCTTTCCTGTTTTTGATCTTATAACGTTTATTGCATTAGTTGCTAAAAAAGAGGTAAAGGTAAATTTGGAAAAAGCCTCCACATTTTCATTTGGGTATAAAAAGAAACAATTTAAATAAAATAAGATAAGATAATGTTAACCTTCATTAGGTTGCATCACGGAGCTTTTTTCAGGGTAGTTATAGTTTTCTAAAACAAAAATGGTTTCTTGTGGTCGGCCTAGTTCACAAGCCTCTATGTAGAGGAACTGCCTACTACCGCTTTCACTTCCACTAACAGTTTTTTTTTCAGTATTAGAGCTAATTTCGTTGCAGCATGGAGCATTCTTCCGTGTACTACAGATATCGGCGTGAATCCTGACACTTGGCTTCGCCCTGGCACGATGGGCCGGGGATGTGGGGAAAGGGCGTAAGTGGAGAAAAAATTTTTTTCCCACACCGCTTTCTAATGTGACTCATCCTTCAAACGAACTAGTGGATGTTTACCTCACTCTTAACACGTTCACTTCTATGCAAATTTCGTATTTCCTATGCTAGGAGGTGACCTTTTATTTTTTATATTAATAGCCTAAAGGAGTAGAAATTACTTAAATTTTTTAAAATTTTTGAACCTTTCTACATAATAATCACTAATATTTTAAAGCGGATGCACATATGCGACCATAGCTCATAGGCTTAAAATTGGTGTGCAAGGCACGCAATGCTCTGTGTATTGAAAATACTCCCAATCGGGGGTTGGCGTGCAATGCACTGTGCATCGGCCACTTCTCATAGTATTCAGTGTCAAACTCACGTGTGCGTCCTTAGCAGTGAACGTGTTAAACAGAGATGTACCGGGTACTGTTTCATTTATCAGTTTAACCAAATCAAAGTTATTAGAGTTGATTTATTATTCTTTGTTAATTTGTTCTCGTAAGATCAAGGAAAACGTAGAATCAACTAGATAATAAAACTAAAAACAAAGGGGGATATCCAACATCGGTTTTTAAGCCTTAAAATGTTGCCAGGGGGTACCCTTGATTTTTCTAAATTGCAAAAACACCTGTTTTCTCTGGCTTATTTCTCAGAATTTATAAGAGCTATCTTTTTTTTAGAAAAAAAGTAAATGAAAATATGGACTTTTGTCTTTCATTGTTTGAAACAATCATGTCATTTCATTTTATAGTTTTTCTGTTATAGCAATTTAAAAAAAGGCCTGAAACCATAAACCTGGAAATGTTTAAAACACGATTTTCTAAACGGTTAAAGATGAGAGAAAACCTTTTTCAGTGAATAACTTACTCTCTTTTCAATTCTAAGACTCTTGAGGTAGGTTACCTATTAAATTTAAATAATAATTCCAGGTTTTCGGTTTCAAGCCTTTTTTAAAATTGCTATAGCAGAAAAAATATAAAACGAAATGACATGATTGTTTCAAACCATGAAAAACTACAAACACATCTTAATTCTCTACAAAATTATATGTTTTTATTTCCAAATCAGGGCAAAAGATTTTCCGTCCAAAAATTTGTTTGCTGAAATATGTACTTTTCTACAATTTTGTTCTCAAAAACTATACTAGAAATTGAAAATGCCCCATTAAAATATCGACTTTTCTCTATCTATCAAAACTCCCAGTGTAATTCATATTTTTGAAAAATTTTGGTATGTATTAATTCTACTCACCATCCTACTTCGTTTAATGTGAAAAAATCCATGAATATCCAAAGTCAGTTTTTAAGCCTTAAAATGTTGCAAGACCCTTGTATTATCTAAACTGCGAAAAATAGCTGTTTTCTCTGGCTTATATCTCGGAATCTATAAGAGCTATCTTTTTGGAGAAAAAAGTAAATGAAAATATGGACTTTTGTAACACATCTTAAACTCTATTTAAAATTATGTATGTTTTGATACCCATATCAGGGCAAAATAATTTCCGTCTGAATGATTTTTTTAATAAAAATATATTGCGATGTTCGAGAGAGTTCCTACTAGTTTCCTGAAAATCGGCTAAGCAAACAAGGATGAAAAACAACATTAGTTGACCTTTTTAATATTTATTTTTAAACATGATAAATGGATATTACATATAAAACAACATTCAGTTCTCATACATAATCAAGATAAGATATTGTCTTATAACAAAAATATAATATTTCTTATTTTTAACATTTAAATACATATATATTTTGTAGGATTTTATAACTGTTATAAAAGAAAAATACAGTTTTAGTTGTTCTCACTATAGTCATCATAGTAGAATGGTATAAATACAGTCAGTTCAAAAGGTAATTTACACTCCTTTAATTTGTCTTTTCATGAGCTTTACAATATACCAAATGACAGATTCACATTTAATAATGTTAATCCTATTCCCATCCATGAACCAAAAATTATAGATTTTTTAAATATGCGTTGGGAAAAATATCCTGTTTTGCAACACAAGATGTATACAAAGTTATGCTAAATTTATTTAAGCTAAAGAAATAAGGGGGTAAAACTTTAAGACGGGACTTTTTGAATGAACCGTATATCTTTTATATGTTATTATAGTACAATATATTCTACAATACACTTTTATAACACATTCATAATAAAAATTTAACGTAAAGTTCTAACTAGGGGTGTTTTTACTGAGGGTCACCAGGAGCAAAACATAAAAAAAAAATAATAATCACCGAAACCACTACTAATCACAGAAACAACCATCACATCAATATTGGTAAATATTGGGAAATATATGATTTGCCGTATACAACAAAAAGTATACTAGTTTTAAATATATTTCACTGCATACATCGTGATAAGTTCATTCAACGTTGTTGACATAAAGTACCGTAACTGATTTATGTTGTTTAGACTACGAAATATTCCACTTCCTAGTCCATATATATGTTTATTCTACAAGTTATATACAGTACAGGGTGATTCAGTAATGGGGTGGTCATACGGTCAAAATAAACAAAACACTTCCCATAAAAATATGTCCGGAAACGCTTCTTTTACCAGCTATCCACCATTTTGTTTTTACTAAATAATCTGTATCTCTAGAACACTTTTGCATGTTGCTCATCAATGTAAAGACCTAGTTTGAAAAAAATAGTCAACTCGTTCTAGTTAACCGATTCAACATTCTAAATTAATATAACTCAAAAACAGTAATTTTCTATAAAAAATGTCAAGAACTAATTCTTGTAGCCTGTTTTATTTCCTATCTAACAGTATAACTGACAAAATGACCGCACAAAACATGAGCATCAGTAAAACAGCGTCCATTAGTAAGCATTGCAGAGAGCACAGGCTGTATCATTGAAATGCTTCAAACCGATGCACACTAATAAAGGTTGTTTCGCTGTTAAATTTTGTGCGATAATTTTGAAAGGTATACCAATCGATAGAAAATTAAACACGCTACAAAAAATAACTCTTGATGATTTTCCGGTTTCAAGTTATTTTCTAACCATGGACTGTTTATATTTGTTTATTGGGACATTTGCCACCATTTGTTTACAAAAATTAATATAAACAATGTTTCAAAAATATATGCCCATATTAACTATAGTTATTGAAAATTCAAAATCTGTTTGTTGTGAAAATATAGGTCCATATAAACTATAGTTATTGTATTTTCTAAATATGTTTATTGCAAAAATAATCTTTGAAAACGAAAGATGAGCTGCATAAACTTTTCTACCAAACATAAATGGTGTAAATGAGACACACGCCTGTCAAACAATGCAAACTGACATATTTAAGTGGAATGGATTATTTTCATACAGCGACTTAACGTAACTGATATACTGAATGTACGTCGACTCGACCTATCACGACATATGTAGTGGGATGACCGTTTGAAACCACCATTTCTAATTACTGCGAAAGACGAAAAATAATTGATGGTCGGTTACTGTACATACCTTGTATATTTCTCTATGGTTCAGATACTAAAACAGAAACGATATTTTTATTAAGGCCCTACGTAGCGTCAGACAGCTTATTAAGTTAATACGTTCTCAAATAAATTAACAATTTTGCTTGTTAAACAAAAGTGCAAGTAATTCTTCTCGTGTTGCCAAAGTCGACTGTGACAGGAGAAAGATTATAAAAAACTATCTCAGAAGTACTATCTCATAACCATCAGAGCTCATTCGCAATTTTATTGCATGCACAATTGACTTGGATTTATTTCACAATTTGAGAATGGACTTTTGAGCTATACCTTCCGTGAGCTCACATTATTTTAGCTGTGTATCAAATGATAATAATTTGATCATGTACTGAATACCAATATGGTCAACATAATAAATGATTACGATAAAAAAATGTTAATTGAAAAAAATAATTGATGTTTATATTTTATAGGAATAAATTTGAGGGTTTAGTTTAGGGGGAAATCAAAAACTACTCAAGGATGTTTGAAACATAGTTATGCCACTGGTCCTAACCGCTGTATATTTTAGAACTCTGGCAAAACTATAGTATTAATTAATACTGAACGAAATTCAAAAACAAATCATACTTTCAATTTTAAAAGTGATATATATAGGGTGTGACAGACTATCTATGCAGCATACGAATCAGTTTAGACACTTGGTTTCAACTGCAGCCCCACTTCACTATTTCACACCTAAAGAATCAAAAGAATTTTTTTTTTTTTAAAATTACAGTGCCCCAAAAGGCATTTTCTAACTTTCAAATGTAAAAATAGGTTGACAGTTCCATTAATTTATCTAAAAAATATACGGTTTGACTAAAAAATGTGATTTATAATTTTGGTTTCGTATTTTTATTTACTATAATTAAACGCATTTATGCTCAGAAGTAAACATTTTTGTAAATCCAAACAAATGATATACCCTTTCAAGCAATGTCCAACTTCAAAACTTTTCCACGAGTTTTCAAAAATTAAAAACGGTTGAATTTCAAGAGAAATGATCAAACAAATTACGGCAATGAATTTGGATAACAAATTAAGGGCTTTTTATGATGAACATTTTTGTATTTAAACTCTGGTCATAGCTCTAACCTTTATAAAATTCAATAAAAATAGAGCAATGTGGCTTCCTTTTTTGTAAAAAAAATTAAAGGCATTGAAAAAATTTACAATGATTAGGCTAATTAATAATCAATGTTATAAAGATTAAAATAAAAACAAACAAAAAAAATGAAAAAGCAAGCCAACATATAGAGCATTATTTGTTTGAAATATTCATGACCATTGTATTTGATTTATTCTGCACGTTTAGGACAGCTATCTTGAAACAGGATCAGGTATGTCAGATATTATCTTTAAATGTTTATTTTTAATAGAACTTTAAAATGGGTTTAACATATGTTTATATTTGAACTTTTTTCAAAAACTACCCCCATCTCCCAAAATATGACTTTAGTGGTACAGTACTCCCTCTATAATCCCACTTCACTTCTCCGGCCCCGACAGTAATCCGGCGTTTTTATACAGGCAGCTACCAAATGGAAGTGACTGCTTGGGACGATGTACAGTTGGATCGCTTGTTCTTGGCATTTGGATATCGTGTAAAAATCTAGTTTTTATCACCACCATAATTGACATGTTTCTGTTTCACCCTTACACATCATTCAGTACAGTGATAAAATAAGCTTTGCGCATCAATGTAACCTTTAGCAGGGGTTTACTACGCTGTACTTATAGCCTCAAGCCAGGCTCTTGCTTAAACTTCAAGTGCCAAGAAAGGTTGATCAAACTTTGTGTCCATTTTGCCTTACGCCAGCCTGTGTTATGCTCGCTGATGTGATATATTTTATTAGCGTAGTTTTGTGTTTGCAGTGCTGTGAGTTAAAAATCTATCTAGTGTAAACGTAATCATAAAACATTATCGCTTGTGGATAAAAACTAGATTTTGAGATGACTTGAAAAAAATTAAACATTAGTTTAAAAATTAAAATAATGTGAAAATTGCACATCAAACACTGAAATCGGGTTAGTTTCCAGAAATTGAAGATAGCCTTTATTTTGGTTTTTACAAGAACGCAAATGCCTATTTCTAGAGACATTCTAAAAGAAAAAGCTTAATTTTTCTACAGAAAAATCATCAATAACGATTACTTTCAGGCCAGTGTGTTCTGGTTGGACAAATTTAAAATATATTTTGGTATAGAGCTGTTGAGTACAACGGGTGAAAAACTGTCATGTGATGTTAACGCTGTCGAGCCATAAAAAAAAGTTAATATTGATACCAATTAATGCTAGTCCTGTATTGCCAGTTTAATTTTGTCTTTGTTTTAGTTTATGTTAACAACTTAACTGCTTCTACTAATACAGTCTATGATACAGTATCACATGTATACAATAAAACATATGTTTTTCCATTTAAATGTGTTATTATTACCGATTTCCAATAATCCGGCAGTGCTCTGGTCCGATATTACTTAGTTTCTTTAGGTATGATATAGTTTGATTGCAGCTGAAACCAAGCCGAGTGTCTACACTGATTTCTTTGTTCGCTAAACGTGCCACCTTGTACAGTAAAGTATACATTTTGTCTTAACGTATTGGTTAAACTAACAAAAGACGAGTAAAACAATAAACAGCTATAATACTAAATTCTTTATGTGATATTTTGATGAATTGTGTAATATTATTTATCATTTATTTTATTTCCTCATTAAAATTTCACCGTAACAACAAATTTTAATAGAAAAGAAAAATCGTATAGCCTAGTGACTTGATTTATAAATAAACTAAGACGAAAATATTTTAATTTTCAAAAATGGTAATCGTCTGTAGGTCTTTAAACTGAACCTTTTGCTTTTTTAAGATAAACATTGACATCAGTAGTTATTTAAGTTTCTTTGACTTTATTTTAAGAGACTGAACAATTTGTACCATTGATGTCATGCACTGAGAACCATTTGTTGGTGGTTAATGTTCCAACTACAAGCTATGGATACGAACACTAAAATTGGAAGACTATTGTAACTGGACCAGTTAGTAAGCTTGCTAAACTTGCATTCATCTATTCATCTTCAGGTGTCAATTTTGAGAGCTCTGCCTCAATACTGGATATGAGCCAACCGAAACTACGGTAGTTTAAATTGCCAGTGAGTGGTTGACTTGATTAAAAAAATTAAAAGGTAGGCATTAAGGATAGATAGAAAACTCTCTGTCAGGAACAGTCAACCTACGGACTCCGTCGAGTTCAAAGTGTTTCGCGGAGGAATTGATCATCTTCCCCCTCCTGCCGCCACCATTGCAGTACCAGCAGACCCCGCCCTCGTTCCCACTCCGTAAATAATAACAGCAGTTCTGCCAACGTCCCAGTCTGTGGCGTAAAATTATGGAACCATCAGAAACTATCGTGTTGTGTACCTAACCTTTCTTTCATTACAAACAAAAAGAAATCTGTCCAGTAGTTAACTCAGAATCTTTGAATTAAATAACACCAGTATATTTTAATATATAGGATAACTTTTATTCAATCTACTCTTTACAGTTTACAACTTCATAGAAATAATTAAATTTACTCTCTCAAGAATTCATACATTACCGGTATCAAATTATACTCACAAAGTACTAACAATGAGAAGATTCGTGGTTTTAAATTGTCGTATCTTAGGAGTGTTACGGCATCGATGACGGGGAGGGAGCAACCTTGGTCAGAAGGCGTGGTCTGCTGGTCCAGTAATGGCTGCGGCAGGAGGGGGACACATGATGAATTCCCCAGCGAAACACAGCGGGGTCCGCGCAACGACAGTTGCCGATGCGAACAATTCTGCGTTCCCGGCACTAACCTATTTTATATATTTATAAGGTGTTAGATGTAAATTTACAAAAATTGTTCAGCAAAAATGTTCAGTATTGATATTTTTTTAGAAATTATAACATCTAAATGATTTAAATCAGACATCATTAGAAAGCTGAAGTTCTTAGCTTTAAATATCTGCTACTTTTAAGTTTCTGCAGTTTAAGAGACAACAAAAATGAAATATGGAAGACTTTGGAATCAGCGTTTACTGCTGATTTTTTTCTGCTGTCACAGCTATTTCTTGACTCTTTGTTCAGTTCTGTTGGTTTTGCTATAAAATATGACTAGTTTATTTGCAAACTTGTATTATTTATAGAGTTTTGTTTATAACAATAGCTGTTATAATTTGTTTATTCGAACTCGTGCATCACTGAAGACAGAGACTTTGTCGTTGAAACGTGTTTAATTAAATAAACATTTTAGTTGTGAAGTTCTGTGTTCCAGTTGTATTCTATCAATAAATCTTCTCACAAGTCAAGCTCAATGTTTACTTATATAAAAATAGCATTGAATGCTTATTATTGTCTGAAAGATAACTCAAGTGTTAGGACCTACAGAAGATAACCAGTTTATTGTTGTTAGTTTAGGCTATTACTTGTTGAATTAGTTTTATAGCTAATTTTTAGTGAATCTATAGCACAGGTAACAATACAAATTATAATATAAGGCAGGATAATTATTGTGATACCATTCACATTTAATTTGGTTAATTTAGATGTTTGAAAATTGCACTGCACTAAGGCTCAAATTGTCATAAAAAGAAATGATGGTCAGTTCTAGTGATAGTAAGGTTCAAGTATTTGGAAGACTTTTGTTTGGCGATTTTAACATTAAAGTTTATTTTTGTAGCACCATTTGTTGTAATTATTTAATAAATATATATTTGTTTGGTTATTGTTGATCTATTGTGTGAATTATTCTTTTATTTTTCTGTGTAAAAGTACTTGTTCTGAAAATGTATTTGTGGTGTTTCTATTATTATATAATTGTGGGGCTGAATTATTAATATTTCTGATTTCAGGTTGTTTTTTCACTAATGTTACTTACTATCGATATTATGGTTAATTTTGATGTTAATTATTTAATATACAATAACAATAAAAAGATCATACAAATGTATCTTATTGACAAAAAATGAATAAATTTTATAATGTAACTTTTATTGTGAACTAACTTATAAAAAGTGTAGAAAAATTATACAATTTAAAACAAATCTTGTAAAATAAATATGAGAACACACCTGACAAGAGTTTGAGGTTGTATTTTTAATAAAATTTTGGCATTAATTTGTTTAAATCATTTCCAGAGTCGAGTGTGTATTGATACTCATTATGTAGATCGAGAAATATTGTATGAAATACCACAGAGACTTCCTGAATCATATTGTTTATAATATATGCGTTCTGTAAATACAACACAAGCCAGTATTATAAACACAAACAAGAATTGTAAAACCAGATATTGAGCCAGTATTGTAATCACAAGGAAGTATTGTAATTCGAGTCGGTAATATAATCAAAAGAGATTATTGTTTACGTAAGCAAGAATTGTAACACAAACTGGAATTTAATTAAAGAATATCTGTTGTTATCAATGGATAATTCGTAATAAGTTTCGCTTGTTTGTAGGATTAATAAATTTGTTTTAAATAATTTCCCTGTGCAATTAAGTTGTATATCTCATAAACATCTACAATATTAATTAATAACTTTTTTTACTAGCATTTTTATATCCTGGTATATTTTTTATACATGTGAAGATGACTTTTAATATGTTTTACTCATTTGAGAGATTAATAAGTTTAAAAAAATGATTTTCCTGTGCAATTAAGTTGTATATCTCATAAAACAACTACAATATTAATTATTAACTTTTTTATTAGCATTTTTATATCCTGGTGTATTTTTTATATTGTATATAATATAATAACGTCTTACCATACATGTAAGGATGACATTTACTCATTTGAGAGATTAATAAGTTTTTAAAAAATTTCTCTGTGCAATTAAGTTGTATATCTCAATAAACATCTACAATATTAATTATTAACTTTTTTATTAGCATTTTTATATCCTGTTATATTTTGTATATTGTATATAATATAATAACGTCATGTATCGATAACTTGTAATAGTTTTACTCACTTGAGAGTAATAATTTCACTGTTGCAAATAAGTTGTATATCTCAATAAACATCTACAATATTAACTATCAACTTTTTTAATAGCATTTTATAGGAAGGTATACTTTTTATATTGTATAATTGTAATATATTAACGCCTTACAATACATTTTTGTAGGGAGCCTTCATGTCCGTTGTCAGATAAGAATGGTCTTGTTAAATAAATAATTCAATGTTTAAGTGTTGTAACTGTAGAAAATGTTTGTGTTTTGTATACAGGATGGCAGGTGATAAGTGTTAAAAACTATTTGGTGATAAACTACATGGTACAAGTGACAACATAGTGCATATTTAATTTGTTTTACTATCATGCTCTTGGATTAATAAATATTTTAAGATTTGTTTAAGAAATCAACACTTGTGCACGTAAAACCGCAATTTCCTGGCTATGCTTGCATGTTTTGTTAAGTTTAGCACAATTTTAAGAATCAACATACAATTTCCAACAAGAATGTCTAAAAATAATCGAGGTACAGAAATGTTAATTATTAAAAGTTATTGCTGAAACTTCAAATTTGTAGTCATTGTGCAAAATTTAGGGAGATGAAAAGGTTTAAAATCTCTATTATGGTATAGTTTGGAAGGTCTCACATGTCATTCAAAACTTCCTTGGTAAATAAGCTTTCAAATAATGTAATACAACCTTCCATTTGTCCCACTTTTAAAATTGTATTTACACCCTATTTACGTAAAAACATGGTGTGCTGAAATGTACGGTATAATAGCATCAAATACACAAACCACCTCGATTATTCAAGTCATTCTCTTTACAAATTGTTTGCAATGAACCAGTTTTTAACAAGCGTTGGTGAAGTCTTGTAAACTCAGGTGAAACTCGTAGTTTTGCGATCAGGATACTGAGGGTAATATACAATCTGGGTGGCCATTACAAAACCCTTAAACAAAATGTATTTTTTCATATTTCCAATTTTAAAAAGACATGGATATTACTTTACTAGCTAGTTACTGACCCAAATTTATCTTACCTTATGTTTGTGGAAGGATATTGGAATGTTGTTATAAACATGAATAATCAAACCTTAATTATCTTAGCAGTTTTTGTATTTGTTACTATAATACTGTCAGCATTTATTTCAGCACACCATGTTTTTTCGTATTTGGGCTTTAAGTAGTCTTTACAAAGCAGGACTAATGGAAGATTGTGTAACATTATTTGGAAGCTTATTTACCAGGGAAGTTTTTAATGATATTAAACACCTTCCAAACTATACCATAAGAGAGAATTAATCTTTTTTATATTCTAAATGTTTGTACGATAACTACAAATTTTAACTTTCAACGATAACATTTAATATTTAATGTGGAATATTTTGTGAAGGAGAATGAGGTATGGCGCTGTGATACATGTTTGAAATCCAGAAGAAAAAGTATGCAATTGGAGTCAAAACTGAAGGGAAAAGATGGTAATATCAATGATGTACTTCAATTACTAAATGAAATGAGGGAAGAATCAAGAAAACAGGTTAACAATCTTGAAAATGAACTAGGAAAATCTGTGGAAATGTGTCACGCGAAGATTGACGACCTTACAAAAATAATTGAAAACCAATCGACTGTGTTGAAAGCCTATGAGACAGGTTTGAATAACTTAAAAGAAGAAAACACTGCTTTGAATAACAAGGTGAAAGAGGTAGAACTTCGCCTAGAAGATAGCGAGCAAACTCCCGTGCTAACTGTGTGGAAATCAATGGAATCCCTGAAGAAAATGATGAAAACCTGACGGGCATTATTAACAAGATTGGTGACACCATAGGCGTTGTTATAAAAGAGGATATGATTGATGCGTGCCACCGTTTGGGCTCCTCCGTAATTCGAGCGGGACCAAGACATCGCGGGATAATAGTGAAGTTCACAAGAAGAATAATTAAAGAAGAACTACTCCATAAGAGAAGAGTTAAACGTAACCTGAACACCAAGGATATTGGTTTCAACGACCACCCAGCTGAAATGGTATACATCAATAAGAGTCTAAGTCAAGCGAGGAGACGTGTCTTCAACGCTGCAAGAGTTGTCCGGAAGGAAAAAGGTTTCCAGTTTCTTTGGGTCAGAAATGGGAAGATCCTACTCAGAACTGAAGAGGGGGGCCAAGGTAACAATGGACGAAGTGGCTGAATTGCATAAACTCAATAATGTAAGTCCCACAGATGTACCTATACGCTCTAAACAGACTTTAGTGAAATAGTTTTTCTTTATATTTCTTACTTTTATATAGTTTTTCTTTATATTTCTTACTTATTTATACTATGTATGAGTTCCGTTGAAATGATAAAGTCTAAAGCTCAGACCAGCCACCAATTTTGTTTTCGAAAAAACTTTGTTTAATTCCGTTGGGAAAAGCGTGATTATAGTACAACAGAATATTAGAAGTATGAGAAAAAATTTTGATATATTTATGTTGAAGTTACAAGGATTAGACAAAGTTCCAGATGTAATTATATTAACAGAAATTTGGATAGAAGATAACGAATTGAGTCAATACAGTTTGCCTTCTTTCAATATGTTTGCTAAGTGCAATAACCTATATTGGGCTGGTGGGGTCGTTGTTTACGTTTCAGAAAGTCTGCCTTGTTATCGTTTTCAATTCGATGATTTCAAAACAGCTGATATGATTCATTTGCAGATAAACATGTCTAAGGATATTGTTGTTGACTTGATTGCTTTATATAGACTCCAAGAGTTTAATCGTGACCTTTTTGTTTATGATTTTAAAGATTTGTTTATCTCTGTTGGTAATCCAAACGTTATAATTAGTGGGGACCTGAATATAAATCTTTGCAAAAATACAATTTCTGTTTATGAATTCAAAATAAAAATGGCGAGTCATGGATTGACCTCACTCATTAATGACCCCACTAGAGTTACAGCCCGCTCCGCTACTTGTATTGATCATATTTTTGTTAGACTTAAAGTTGGACTAAAGATGAAATGTGAGAGCTGGATAACTGATACAGGTGTGACTGATCATATGATGACGGTTGTATGTGTTCAGTGTGAATGTATGAAAACATGCTCAACTTCGCGGCCAACCACAAACAAAATTGATTTTGATCAGTTTAAGACCTTAATTCAAAGTGAAAGCTGGGATTCTGTATACTTGTCTGGGTCGGCTTCTTTAGCTTTTGATAGGTTTATTGAAAAATTTAACTTTTGTCTTGATAAATCGTCTACTAAAAATTATTGCCCTACAAATTCAAATATCAAATTGAAACCATGGATCAGTTATACACTTATTAAGAAAGTAAATAAAAAATTTCTAAAACAGCCTAATGATTCAAAATTAAAGAGTAAGTACAATTCTTATCAAAAAAATCTTAATAAAGAAATTAAAGACACTAAAGGTCAGTATTATAAACAATTGTTTGTTAATAATAGGTATGACTCTAAAAAGCAATGGAATATCATTAATGAGATAGTTGGAGAGATATGTAATAGCACTGATAATATTATTATAAGAGATAATAACGATCAAGTTATAACAGATCCTTCACAAGTTGCAAATATACTAAATCAGTTTTTTGGTAAAATAGCTTTTGAACTTAGAGACTCTATAGATGATGAAAGATAGGCCTACCATTTATGTTCCTGTTCTAACGACACAGATAATATATCCCTTACAACATGCTCTAAAGACTCTTTGTTTTTCTATCCTACATCAGGCTTAGAAGTATCTAAGATTATAAAGTCCTTGAAAAACAGTAAAGCGCCAGGTTTTGATAATATCACAGCCGTTATACTAAAGGCTGTCTTAGAGGATATTTTAGATGTACTCATGTTCTTGATAAATCTTAGTATGAGTTCTGGTGAGTTTCCCAATGTTTTGAAACAAGCTATAGTTAAACCACTGTTTAAAAAAGGCGACAAATTTAACCCTAGCAACTATCGTCCAATAGCTCTCCTCTCTATATTCTCTAAAATTCTAGAAAAGATTATTAAAATTAGATTAATAACATTCTTGGACAAAACAAATTTTTCCAGCAGACGGCAGTTTGGATTTATAAATAAATAAAATACAGAAACTGCACTGCTAAATTTTATGACTCAAGTCTACTCTGGAATAAACGAGAGTAAATGTTGTGCTGGAATTTTTGTTGACATAATAAAGGCTTTTGACTCCGTTGATAATTATGTTTTGTTAACAAGGATGCATGATGCCAGAATTAGAGGTGTTTGTCTCCAATGTTTCGCTCATACCTGTCAGGCAGATGCCACCAAACCCGGGTTAACGGAGTTATCAGCCAATTAGAGCCTGTAAAGTGCGGTATCCCGCAGAGTTCCGTGCTTGCCGGTCCGTTATTCTTAATATATATTAATAATTTATGTGAGGGAAAATTTAAGGGTAATCTCGTAGCTTTTGCAGATGATACTGCATTGTTCTATGAGGCGGATGAAATCGAACAGCTTAATCTGGACATGCAGAGGGATTTGATTGCGTTGCGTCGTTGGTTTGTTCGAAACTATATGGTTACGAATCCCAAAACAAAATATATAATATTTAATATTTCTAGAAAATCTTCTTTTTTATCTCCATTAAAATATCACAAAGTTAATTGCAATACAAGAGATTGTTTTTGCCAACCAATAGAGCAAGTCTATGACATCAAGTATTTAGGCCTGTGGGTGGATTCTAAATTAAGGTGGAATATTCATGTATTTTATCTGAAAAACAAGTTAATTAAATATTTAAGAATTTTCTATATGCTGAGACCGATGATCAATACTGACTTGTTTAGGATAATATATTTTGCCTTGATAAATTCGAAACTAGAATATGCTAGCCTATACCAATATGGGGTGGAGCATACAGTAAAACCCTCATACCATTAATTACGCTTCAAAAGTTTTTTATCCGAATAATGTCTAAAAAGACTCGATTAGATCACTCTGCGCCTCTTTTTAAGGAGTTGTACATTTTACTTCTCAAAAATGTACACATATACAAGTACTGAAATTGTTTTATGAGAGAAGTGGTGATAGAAACAACGTTTTGGAGCGTACATTAAGTATTTTGTGTAATAATTTAAATGTTAAAGTTCCGAGACCTAAATTGACTGTTTTCAAGAAATTTTTCACTTACCTTGCACCCACATTTTTTAATTTACTACCTGAGTACATAAAAACATGCCCTTATAAGCACAAATACCTGCATCAACTAAGGAATTTCTTACAGGAGCTAGAATGTGTTGATTTATTTTATAACACTTTAATTTAGGTAATCTGTCTCTCCTTAACGAAATGAAGTGTGATTGTTTTTGTGAAATATCCTTATAAAAATGTGTGGGTGTTATTTTTTATTTTGCTATATAAGAATGAATATATATTATGTATGTGTATTATATGAATGTTTTGGTGTGTAAGTATTTTGTCTATGTATGCCTGTGTATGTATGTGTATGTATAATATGTATTTATGTATGTAAGTATATATGTATAAATATATGTGTATGTATTGTGTGTATGTTTTTGTATGTATACGTCTACATGTAGATATATGTATTGAAGTAAATTGTATATAGTCTGTTTTTTCAAAATATATTTTTCTTTCTTGTTATGGAAAGCAGCGAAGCGGTAGTTTATAAGTTTTTGTTTTTTAAATGTACTTAATATTAATGTTAATAATATCTTTGGAAGCCGGTCGGCCATTTTTATTTTTTGTTTCTTTGAATTTGTTAATACTTACTCAACTACCTCAAACATGTTTTCAAAACATCGAGGTGGTTTAAATAGTTTTACTTTTTGTACTGTATATATTTAGACATTTTTAAGTTTTGTATTTTTATGTACTTGTTTTAAAGATAAATTATCATTTCTCATTTGTTAATGTAATTTTAAATTATGTATTATTTTGATTTTGTTAATGTACAAAAGGAACAGCAATCAATTTTCATTTCATTTCATATCCTTATGTATTATTTCTCAAAGATGTTTTTGTGTTACTAAGCGATATCTCCCTTAATTCTTCATCAAAATGAATTATTCAAGCATCATTTTAAAGCTTCCCCTCTATTAACAAAAAATAGTCAAATAGCTTAAAATTCATGATTTTGTTACAAAAATTGATTTAAAAAACTTTTATATTATACTTCATATGGTTCCTAATGAAAGGCGCCATCTATTAAAAATCTGTTTAACTAACATGACAACTGTTAATTACATTGTTTACATTCTATATGCAAGTATATCTATAACACAAATCAGTCAAATTAAATCAACGTAAATAAATAAACATAATTTACTTAGTTAAATCAATGTATTAAATCAGGTAAATAGGCCTACACCTAAATTGCGAAATATTCGCACGGGTCAGGTAGTTTAACATTATTACACCTTATTTTTTTAAGTCATTTTTGTTGGAATTTGTATGTAGATCCTGAAAATTGTGTTACTTAACAAAACTTGCTTGCATAGTCAAGAAATTTAAATTTTAGTGCACAAGTACCGATTTTTTAAACAAATCTTAAAATATTTATTAACCCAAGAGCATGGTAGTAAACAAAATCAAATATGGACTATGTGGTCACTTGAACCAAGTAGTTTATCACCAAAAAGTGTTTAACACTTTCACCTGCCACCCTGTGTAGGGGAGACCGGCAATATGACGAGCGGGGCAAGATGACTAATGTCGTGTTTTGAAAAATTGGTCATAGGTATCAGCACCATACTTAGGCCGATGGCTCTTCATACTGCAGGGATATAAAATACTTGCTGCCATCGGCTTTCTTATTATGTGAAACAGTCCAAGAAGGAAACACTTTTTTTGTTGATTTCTGATGTAATTTTTGTCGCTCAGGAAATAAGCTTTTAGTCAATCAAAGATAAGTTAAAGCAAATAACGTTTATATCAATTTGAAGGAAGTTTCATATCCTACATTTATATGGTATTACATTTTTAATTGTTTAGCTTTTTTTAGATTGCATAACCTAAACCATTTGTATAGTGTAACTCCGGGCAAAATGACGGGGGCAAGATGGCGATCTCGCTTGCCTGTTATGGTGGCACCAGGAATGTTCAAAATATGATTGTGGAAATTTTGTTTGTGATTACTGCTAAAAATATATGAATAAGTCATTCAAATATACTTCTAAATTACATAAGACTAAACTTTAATTTTTCATCAAATTGATTAAACTGCCCAAGATTTAAAATTAAGTATAATTATTGGTAGTGTCATTTATTTTTGACAGCAATTTAGAACTAGCCTACTCTTATGATAGGATTTTGTCATCATATATTTGTTAAATACACTAAACCATACCATAATGAATATGGTATTATGTAAGTTTAATTATTTCCTATTCCTTTTATGTGGTCGTTAACTTGCCCCATAGGAAATGTCAAACAAACTATTGATTTGTAATAGTTTGTTTCAACGACTAAAAAAATGAATAAATACATTTGTATGTCAGGTTATTTTATGGTTTTTAGAAAGACTAGTAACTAACCTAACTATTTATATGGATACACAAACTAAAACTAACTTAACAAAATATTCAAAAATAAAAAACTTGAACGTCGTCATCTTGCCCCGGTCTTCCCTATATATAATATTGGAAAATAGAAGTAGATCATTTTACGCCCTAAGGATGTCACCAAATTGAAGCGGTGAAACATGTAGGCTCTCTACAATAATAGAGGGTAAACATTTTTTACATAAAATAAAATATGTACAGAATTAGATAATTAATTTTGTATACGTTTATAATATTTTATTTTGTAATATTTATTAAAACATTTTTTACATAACATATAAACTTGTATATAACATCACATTTCATTTACCCTGATTGCTCAGTAAAATATGTACAATTTGCTAAGAATGTGTTTGTTGTATAAAAACCACTTCTTAGTCTGCGTAGATTTGAATAATTCTAATAAAATTAATTAAAGCAATCTAGAATAATATTCTTACTTCCCACTAGGTGGTGGAAAACTAAAGGCAAATTAAAGTAACGCTTAAATTCTCGAATCAATCAGACAGCACAATTAATATCGGCTAAAGTTCGTGGTAATTATTCACAAAGAAATGGCAAAAATTAAAAGTGATGTATACCATTACAAAATACCCTTTTCTTCCGAATATAAAAAATGTAAAAGTAATTACATTGAAAACTAATACTAAACAATTGTAATATAAATCCATAAAAAGAAACAAATTTCTTAGATTAAACTTAAATATTGTAATAGAAAAAATGTTATTTATTAAATTAACGTGTAATCAACGTAAAATAAACAAATAAAGATCGTTCGAACGTCTACACTTTGGTCTACAATAATGTTACTGCAGAAGAAAGACATTGTTATCGCAGGGTAGCCAGGTTTCGATACTACAATCTCATTATCAATAAAAACAGCGCTTTACCGCACTGAAAGTTTATATAATCATTTACAAATAAAGCGAACGATCAAATATATAAAAAACATTGATGTAGTAATAAAATAAATGTTCAACATGAAACAATATTTAAGGATGTCTTTCAACGAGTTAGCACGGTGCGGAGGATTTCAAGATAACAGGTTTTTTGTAGTTACTCGAAACAACTTCGATGTCGTCGACGTCATCTCCGAGGAGTCGTCCTTCTGCTTCTGGTTTGGTACGAGCAAAAAACCTATAAAACCATCAGTCTTTTAACACTGGTCAGTAAATAATGGAAAAACATTCTAAAAATGTCTTAATTAACAACTAAAGACTCAACCTTAGTAAAACAACATCCAATCTGTTAAATAAGGAAAAACTCTGATATTAAATAACAAAGTAAACTACAAAATGATCTAATATAACACATACAAAATTAAACAGAACACATATTCAAAAAATATATATATTGTAATGGTTATTACTTAGTATTGACCAAGGTAGTTTAGTGAACCAAACAAGGAAAACTAATGATCTAAAAGTAAAACAAAACACAAAGTTAAAACAAAAACAAAATATATTGTAACGCATATTACTTAGTATACTGACAGAGATAGTTTAGTGAACCAAACAAGGAAAGTAAATACTTGTCCAGATTAAGTTCATGCAAGTCTCACTATTCCAAACTTAGAAGTTTTAAAATTGTGCAGATTACATAAACTGTATTAACTTATTTTTGTGAAGAATTTTAAAATCTTTAATTTGTGAAGCTTTATTTAAAAACACAACGCCCTACATGAAAAATGTATAAATTATAAATATAGTAGGCTGTTAACACAGGAAAACATTACGAGATTGTATCACGTAGTTGGATTAACCCAGCAACTCCAACTGATTATCACAGAATTTAAGTTGTTGCTGGGGCGTTAATTGTTGATTTTGGACTAATCAAACATCGGCTGACTTTTAACAGCTGTTTAGCAGTGAAAATATAAACCGATATCTTTGAAACTTATTATTTTTCTGCCAAACCACATGACTTTTACGTTTCAGTATTTTTATGAAAATGTATTCCTTCTGTTGTGATTATCAGGTAACCATGGTCTTTTTGGGGCTCCTGTATATTTGGGGGTTCACATATTTGGTTAGTAAAGGGCAGTAACAATCCAAGCAACTACTAGTACTCAGCAAAACAAGCTCAGGCTACTGCGAACAGACCTATAATCTCAAATACACGGTCAAGTTATAGTCACCGGTGGACTATATGCCATGGATCGAGCTGTCACATGTTCAAGTTTGGTAGATGACATTGGCTTCTTCCTAGTGTTATTCCGCTTCCCCTCCTTATCCATCCAGTCCTAAGATAAGCAAAAAAAGAACAGAAAAACAAAATGGAGTGGATTTATATGTTTTTTAGGGCTTCTTATCTTAAAAGAAAAAACCGAGTCCTTATAGGTTCACTCGTTTATCCGTCTGTCGTCGTAGATTATCTTCGAAGGCAAAACAATTCAGTTTGGAATTATAAAAAATTAGTTTGGTAGACAAAAGAAAGAAATATGTTATAATTCTGGGGTGCACGGGTATCGCTTAAAAGGGATATATTTAACAATAAAAAAGATATTTTTTCGAATTTTGTGACTTTTAGTCTTCAAGATATTCCTGAAAAAGTTACTAAAAAATCAATTCCTTCTATTTCTAAAATTACTGCAGTTAAAATTTTTAATAATTATATTACCTTAATAATTATGTCGTGGTATTATGACGACATGTTTCGGAGCCGTAACTCCATCATCTGGTCACATTCACTCTGGCGAGATCGTCGTACATTAAAATGTTACACATATATATATATATATATTCACGCATGAAGCAGACACTAACACATAAAATAAAATGCATGCGCATCTCGAGGTGCTCCTTGGATTACTGACGGTATGATTTAAGGCGACCTACTGATCGTTATCTCTGTTTATTTTATTCAAGTGATTAATAGCCGTATCGTATAATTGGTGTGAGTGAAACGAAAATTGGTCATTTAATATGTCATCTGGTGTTCATTTGAACTTTATATATTTCGTACTCCTCTATTGCATTCATTAATCTTCCTTTTGTACAGGTATGTAAGGCTTCCACTGTAGAGTGGAAGTCTCCCGGCTTATGGTTAAATTCAGCGAGGTTTCGTGTAATTGGACTTGGCGATTTTGAAATTACTGTTAGGGAGATGTTCTTTGTACTGTTCATTGAACGTTCTCCCTGTCTGACCTATATAATGTTTGTTGCAATCTTGACAATTGACCATGTACACTCCAGACTTGTTTTCTAATGGGGTATCGGTTTAAGGTTTTAGCGAAGCATATAAATTACTGTCTGTACAAAATGATATCACTTCGTTATGCTTTTTGAAAACATTCTGTAGTATGTTGGGTATATATTTGGTATATTCTGAATAAATACATTTGTTTTCAATGATGGTGTAGCTATCAGTACGTTTCTTGTTCTTAATATTTTTATGGCTATTAATTAAAATGTCTATAGTTGTACTATTGTAACCGCTTGATACAACTATATGAGTTATGATATTAATTTCGTCTTTGTAATTCCCTTTGTTCAAAGGTACGTAGTGAATATGACCAGCAGATGGAGTTAAGTCTCCGAAACATGTCGTCATAATACCACAACAAGAAGTACCTTAAAAGGTAATATAATTATTATTATTTATTGAAAGCGACTTGGTACAGCAACCATGCAATACAAATTAAAATTTGTATTTAAAACTCATGTTGGAATACAAGTATCCAAGTCAACAATTGAAAAGATATACTTAATCCGTCTGGGACTTATTTGGTTACCATTCGTATCAGGACTTAAATGCCCTAACATCAGAATCTTCGGTCAAAAGAACTTTAATATTTAAGATTAAAACACTAAAAAACACACACTACGCAGCGTACGTGATGCAGCAAAACACACTCGGTGCGCACCTCGGCGGATGAAGCTCCATGCATTATCTTGTATTCTCAACGCAGTGCCACACAACAAATTTGACTGGAACGATGTTTGCCATTTAAGAGTTTATCTTAAATTCTTAATATGGACACCACTGAGAAGTACGAAATATACAGGGTGGTTATAAAGTCACTTCCCCCCCCCCCCTTTAACTTTTGTGTTTGTTAAAACAAACAAATATTCTTTGGGGAACGATACTAACTTCACCCAAAGTATCTTTTGAAGCAATCGGAAATTTTGTTGAGTGTCCCCTAAAAATGGGGGATTCTGGGGGCAACTCGAAATTTTTAAATGGGAAGTATGGTCATGTGATACCTCATTTTAAAGGTCTATTTCAGACTAGGAAAATTACATTAAAAAAATAAAAATCGGACCACCAAAAAAAAAATGGCGACCCTAAACGTGTTGAAATAAATCGACATAAAGTTGCTAATATCTCGAAAAGGAAGAGTTTTTAGAAAAAATTTCAAGAGAAGAAAAATGTTTATTTCAAAGTGCTTGACGTAAAAAAATGCTTCCAAATCGATTTCGTAAATTTTATTTTTTACAAAATTTTCTAAGATGGAGGAGTAAAAATAAAATTTACAAAATCGATTTGGAAGCAATTTTTTAGGTCAAGCACTTTCAATAAACATTTTTTTGTCTCTTGAAATTTGTTGTAAAAACTCTTCCTTTTTGAGATATTAGCAACTTTATGTCGATTTATTTCAAAACGTTTAGGGCCGCCATTTTGTTTTGGGTGGTCCGATTTTTATTTTATTTATGTCATTTTCCTAGTCTTAAATAGACCTTTAAAATGAGGTATCCATGACCATACTTCCCGTTTAAAAATTTTGAGTTGCCCCCAAAATCCCCCATTTTTAGGGGACACTCAAAATTTCCGATTGCTTCAAAAGATACTTTGGGTTAAGTTAGTATCGCTCCCCAAATGATATTTGTTTGTTTTAACAAACACAAAAGTTACAGGGGGGGGGGGGAGTGACTTTATAACTACCCTGTATATATAAGTAAAACATAATACATACAAATTCTGTTAATTTACTGTAAATGATTATTTGGCGCTGCTTATTTATACACCTTTTTTTCAACCCCCATTCATCACAATTTAACCAAATTTCAAGTTTAAAAACTAGTTTGGCTGTTTATACTCAGACTGATAAACTCGTTCAATAAACTGATAAACTGATAAACCAAGTTCAAGTTAACCTTGAGTTTAAAGCTTGATGTTAAAAGCTTTTAAGCTTATCAGTGGCGGGTTTTGAACAACATAGTCACATTACCAAAATGATTATTTACTTGTCCTAAAAATCAAGAAATCAAATGTTTAGTATTTTTTCCTGGTTTTTTTTAGTAAATATATATATATACTTTAGTAAAATTATGCAAAACAGCCCCAGCCGGAGACCAGATATCTCCTAGTCATATCCCGTCAGCTTGGAAGCGAGCCAACCACCGTTTGCTTTACTTCCGCCCTCCTACCCTCAAACCACAGATAAGATTAGATATCTGGTCTCCCTAGCCTAGATTCGAACCCGACATCTTCTGATCAGGAAGACGCAACATTATCCACTAGGCAACGTTAGCTACGGCTTGATTAAAGAAAACTGACAAATTAGCAATACTTCAGTTACTTTACTATCGGTTTAAATATTACGTGTAAAGGAAAAGATAATTTATCAGCACCATCTAGGAGCGGTTACAACAGGTTTGCTCGGTTCTTATTAAGTGAGTCTGCATGGTTTGTATTCGTGAGACGTTTATAATAGCACAAACGTATATATACAGGTGTGCCACTGAAAAGGTTAATGTTCAAAACTCATTTTGAATTGACAGTTCAAAGAAAGGACTGCAACGAGTGTAAACAACTTTTTTTTACAACATGAACAGGAATTCTATGTTTATTACAAAATGTACACACTAACGACTAAATGAACAATACCCAAGTGTTGAGGGAACAATACCCAAGTTTAATTCTATCTCATTTCATAATACGTATTATACAGATGTCACAAGTCTCTAGGTACCCAGGAAGGAATTTCTATTTCATCAGTAAACACACAATGTATTTGTTTATAGCTTAGCCTACCGGTGCACTGAACTTTGGTCACTTACTTGGAAATAGTACTGCTTGTGGAATGTGAGATTGATGGCTTTGGTATATCATCTATACCACGATGAACTGATATAGAATCATACTCATTGAGAGTAGCAAGTCTAGCATTCAGTATCTGGCGGTATTCGTCTGTAGTAAGCATCTCTTGTGTAGATTTACGGAAGCTGCAACATAAATTTAGAATAAATATGATAAATCGTACTCAATGAATGTAGCAAGTTTACCATCGAGTTACCTAACTAACATAGAATTAACTTGCTCCTGATTGGTCGACAGCTTTCCGTTAGCTGGCAAACTCAAGACTAACGTTGCGCACCGATAACGCTATCTCTGAGTTTTCCAAACTACGAGCTAATAACAATCATTGATGTCTTTGCTATATACCTAGCAGAAGTCTTTTAATTTTTTATCAACTAACCCATTTTTAATTATTTATTTATTTATGGACATTAAACATTTGTGAAATAGGCATTGTCAATACATATTATTATTATTATTAAAACACTATTTTACTAAGAAAATTATATCACATTATACACATACTATGCATTATGATTTAAGGCTCAATAACACAATTAATCAATAATACAATATTAATAAAGTAAATATAAACTTATAAAAACTACCATGTCAAGGATACAGTTTTAAATTAATGGTACACATATTAATACAGGTGGATTTTTTAAACTGTCTAATAAAATTGTATATACGTCCCTGTTTTTAGTAAGTTTAATTGCTACTGAAAGAGTTAAAAAAAACTGCTAGGGGAAGCAGAGTGGGTGAGAGGATAAAGACATCAAGTCTGCTACAGGTTTGAATCTTAAGCGGGTAAATTCGAGCCTGGTTACTGCGCTAATGCTGCTCCCTTCATTTTCAGTAGTCTAACTGCCACAAAATAAACATGAGAAAACAAAAACAGGTCAGCAAATAGTTTAATGAATTTTAGAGACCCATTCAACCACACCAGACTCGATGAGATAAATAAAAAAGGTTGTTTGTTTTTTCATTTTCCATGTAAGAGCAGGTACAAAAAATATTTTTTTTGTTTCAGTTCTAAAATCACCTTGGTGTTGCCCCAATGTGATAGGATTAAGGAGTAATGTGGCTGTAAAACGGACGTATAGGCAAGATTAGTTGTTCTTGTAGTTTATGACTACTGGTATAAAGCCAGCCATGACCTCAACTGTTTTCCTCTTAGAGCAAAAAATATTTAGATCTGTTGATAAGCTGCACACGAAGTGATTCAAACTTTAACATTGCTTGCTGAGAGAACAATTATGTAATTAAATTAGCTCTCTGACCTTGAGCTTACACTCACGACCGCATTTATATTCAGGAAATGGTTTCAAAACATGAACACTTTCATTTTTATTTTGCTTTAACAGTCTTGAGTGTCTTACATTAGGCCATAATGTTTTTGTGTGAATACAGGGCAGTCGGTGGGAAGCTAATAAAACTAATTTTTTATCGCAATAGCACATTGTTATAAACAGACGTTTCTTTTATTAATGATATTTCCAACAATGCATCAACACGTCATATACTCAATATAATCATGGATTGAATGAGAACCATCACAGGTCAAAGTTGCCATTGGAAGAAGTTAGTTTTAATATCATTTGGTCTAAATTTATTGATTGTAAACATGTTTCATTATCTGCAAAATTATCATGTTTTCACACAATACATAGGGCAATAATATGCAGCAAAGGTTGAGGGGCTATCAAGAATAGAACAGTATTAAACAAATGTATTATGCAACTTATACGGAATTGGAATGAATAAGTTGTGTTTGTTTACATTGAAGCTACATATGAAGTATTTATTTAAAGTATTTACTATGGCAGAGAACCTGTTCCCAAAAATTTAACTAAACAAATTATGCATTCTAGTATTACTTGGTAAACAGAATGGAAACATTTAGGGATTAAATGTGAAATAGAAATGAATTTAGAACTATATGATAAAAACAGCAAATTAAAGTATTTACTATGGCAGAGGGCAGGTTGCCCAAAATGTTAAAGAAACAAATTATTCATTCTGGTATTTCTTGGTACAGAGAATGGAAACATTTAGGATTAAATGTGAAATAGAAATGAATTTAGAACTGTATGATAAAAACAGCCAATTAAAGAATTTACTATGGCAGAGGGTATTTCTTGGTACACAGAATGGAAACATTTAGGATTAAATGTGAAATAGAAATGAATTTAGAACTGTATGATAAAAACAGACTTAGTTTAAAAAACCCAATTAAAGTATTTACTATGGTAGATTACAATTTGCCCAAAATTTTAACTGAAAAAATTATGCATTCTGGTATTTTTGGTACACAGAATGGAAACATTTAGGATTAAATGTGAAATAGAAATTAATTTAGAACTGTATGATAAAAACAGACTTAGTTTAAAAAAGCCAATTAAAGTATTTACTATGGTAGACTACAATTTGCCCAAAATTTTAACTAAACAAATTATGCATTCTGGTATTTCTGGGTACACAGAATAGAAACATTTAGCGATTAAATGCGAAATAGAAATGAATTTAGTACTGTATGATAAAAACAAGCCTTAATTTGAAAAAGCCAATTAAAGTATTTACTATATCACAGGACAGGTTGCCCAAAATGTTAAAGAAACAAATTATGCATTCTGGTATTTCTTGGTACACAGAAT
>JAGFPH010002873.1:82239-98767 GCA_018207615.1 Philaenus spumarius | reverse complement strand
GTTAAAGAAACAAATTATGCATTCTGGTATTTCTTGGTACACAGAATGGAAACATTTAAGGATTAAATGTGAAATAGAAATGAATTAACTGTATGATAAAAACAGCCTTAGTTTAAAAAAGCCAATTAAATTATTTACTATGGTAGATTACAATTTGCCCAAAATTTTAACTAAACAAATTATGCATTCTGGTATTTCTTGGTACACAGAATGGAATCATTTAGGGATTAAATGTGAAATAGAAATGAATTTAGAACTGTATGATAAAAACAGCCTTAGTTTAAAAAAAACAATTAAAGTATTTACTATGGTAGATTACAATTTGCCCAAAATTTTAACCAAACAAATTAAAGAGAGTGAGGCAAATGTCTGGAAACTTGTTCGTAATTTATCAGTTGATTAATATGGCAGCTTAAAACTTTCAGAAATTGTTATGGGTCAATAAATCTAACTTTTGGTTATAAAAATTAAAATTTACCCCTTTTGTAGGGGTTGCAAGGGGTGGCAACTCAAAAATTTTAAATAGCAACCCCCATCATGTGGCACATCATATTAATCCTCTCAATATGATGAGAAATAAATATAGTTTAAAAAAACTAAAAAACACGCTTTTAGAGCATATCAAACTAAAAAGTTAAAAATAATTTTTCAAATAAGCTTAAAACAATAATAAACGATAAATACTAGCATTATTGTAAAAAAAGCGTTGGGCGCTCGATGTACGAGAAATATGGACAAAGCGCCCCACGCTTTTTTTACAATAATGCTAGTATTTATCGTTTATTATTGTTTTAAGCTTATTTGAAAAATTATTTTTAACTTTTTAGTTTGATATGCTCTAAAAGCGTGTTTTTTAGTTTTTTTAAACTATATTTATTTTTCACTTTTTAGTTCGATGTATTATAAAAGCGTGTTTTTTAGTTTTTTTAAACTATATTTATTTTTTTATTTTTAGTTCGATTAATTATTGAAAAAAAAATTTGGCCGTGGACGGGATTAGAACCCACGATCGGTGAGTCTGAGGATTGACGTCAGCGACGACCCGCGCCTTAGACCGCTCGGCCAACGAACGAACTTGTGTAAGAGAGATATACTAACAGTAATAAGCCACTCGCTTTTAGTCCAAAGGAGAGTTACTTACAAACAAACATACAAACATACATACAAGTGAAGCTAATATAAGCGTGTTAAAATGGTGTACAAAATATCTCTTTATGAAGATCCCGTCCGAAATGGTGGCTGGTCAAAGTAAAATTTTTACTGGTATTCTTAATTTTTAACCGTTAAGTTTTCAGCAATGAACAGTTAAACAACTAAATTTATTTGCTTGAAAAAAAAAACATAAAAATACATTACACAAAATACAGAAATACACAAAATTACAGCAATTAATTTTTATTTCTTACAACATTTTTCATATATAAAACAGCTCCATTACTTTATAAATATACATATACTTTATTGGCAATATCCCGAGTTCCACAAAAAGAGGTTGAGAATGTTCAGTTTTTGATTTTCGCTTTATAACTCTTTTCGGTTCACTTTTGAATTATAGAGACCGTTTTATATTAATTTGGCAAGTACCACCCCACAAAACAATTCCTTATTGTATTCTACTATGAAATAAAGCAAAATACACTTGTCGTAAAATATTTTGGGGACAAACATCCTTCAAGAAGAAAAATAATCTAAGAACACTATTCAATTTACCCTACAAGTGTAAAATATGAGTTTTCAAGTTTAAATTACTATCAACAAAAATACCCAGATATTTTCCAGAACAACACTGCTTCACAACAACACATGCAGTATCAGAAGCTTAATAACACAATTAAATAAATACTGGAAATATTTAAAATTTTGGTCGTTTTGATGGTCCCGGTTGAGGCTCTTCTTCCTCATGCTGGGTGGCCTTATTTTCTGACTAAAGTTGGACATCGTCAGTTTCAGATTTTGACAGTTAAAAAGTTGCAGCTCGTCGTTGTCACGATTTGGAGTCAATATTTTAAAAATACAGTGTGGGGTATTGTTTTATATATTTTTGGATATTGGAAAACCGATTTTCACAGTTAAAGAGTCGTAGGGCGTCGGGATAACGTTTTTGGGTCAAAATTTTAGAAATACAGTGTGGGGTATCGTTTTATATATTTTGGGGTAGGGGAAACCCGATTTTGACAGTCATTAAAAAAAAAGAGCCAAAGTCTTGAAAAAGTATTCGAAATACATCTTGTTTTTAGCTTAAAAATGTACATAAAAAATCCGTTTTTATATAAAAATTAAAACTTTTTTATTAAATATTTTTTTAAATAATTACAATATATAATACGCCACAAATATGCAAAGTCACATTTGCGGCATCAGTCTTTAGATAGAAACCGGACGTCTTATATATTCAACGCTAGTCTATTCGTACTAAAAAATGTTACAATTGGTGCTAGCGAACGTGTTAAAACAATTTCCAGATGCAATCAGATGACATAGCTAAGACTCAGAACGAAGTCAGAATTAATTCCCGGACTCATAGACTTCGAAAAAGAGCGAAAACCCGATTGTGTGAATTTAGGGTTTTTCCAAATTTTGCTTAATTTTTGCCCAATTTAGAAAAATCTGTGTTTTTTTAACTCATGGATTGATGCTCTACAACTTTTAGGGAGGGGGTATTGATCAAATTAGATTTTGGAAAGTTACAGCACATTGAAAATGGGTAAAACACAGTTTTTGGCAAAGTTGGAAAAATTTGCTGTTTTTTTGGATCCACATAAAAATCTAACTACTGGACGAATTTTACACTTAGTTTTTTTAATCGACGCGAAATTGTGTCCTCTTTAATTGATTAAGGCTAAACATCCCTGAAAAAGTTGTGTTTTTGGCCCGATAGATGGCAGCACCTCTGAGGCAAATTTGTACTACGAATAATTTCCATAATTATTATCCGATTTTTGTTTTGTAAGTTATTTTGTAAATGATATGAATAAAACATTCACGCTATTGTGATGATTTTTTTTTAAATTTATTTATAAAAAATTTTTATACAGATTTTTTTTTGCTGTAATATTTTGTTTAAATCGCAGGTAGTCATTTTGTAAATACAAATTTTAAACGAATTTTGCCGTTTTCAGATATTAAATCGGTCAAATGGTCGTATCGGAATCGTTTTTTAAAGATATTATCATTATTTCTCTCACGCTCCGGTTCCCTCCTCCCGCCGCGTAGCACATCACTCCCCCCCCCCCTCACCAGCCAGCCGCTCTGCCCGGCCCTGCAACTGTAGCGTTCGTCAACTCACTCACTACTCGCATTCATACTCTGGCCGGACACACTTACTAGACTAGACTACTGATTACGACAGGTGTTTGTTATCTGTTAAAAAGTATTTTCTGTAAGTCGAAAAGAGACATCTAGAATAAATATAGAAAAATATACAGTAGTTCAAATTAAAGGATTTATGAAAGTAGGCCTATATACAGGTTCTTTGGCCATACATTATTCAATAACACCAGGGTATGAATAATATTACCCTATAACGTTAGTTATTTGTTTCAAATAAAACTTATATTTTAATACATGAAAACGAGAAATAAATAAAAAATGAATAGTGCAAAATACCATGTATTACACGTGACAGTCATAAAATGGACTGTTTCAATAATACAATAAACCTTTTTTCAAGGATATACACATACGGTACATATTTTTATCTTTAATACTATTTGGCCATTAATGTTTCGCCATTGAACTCCGCAAGAGAAATGGTTGGTTCACGTATTGGCATACTGCTTAATCAATCAAAATGCTTAATTGCGAAATTTTCCTAAAGTAATAAGTTATTACCGTGGTCAGCATTCATTTTGCCAAAAAAAAACATTTTATTCTAAGCCTATTGCAGCAAACCTATACGTCTCAGTCACTCTGAAAAAAAAGTAGGTATATTGATATGTTTAACAAAACCTTGAAACTTGTAGAAATGAAAGAAATGAAACTAGTATTTCAGGCATTCCACCTTAAAGTAAGCCTGAGGTGTAAAAAATAAAAATAAAATATAATATAATTCAATATGTTGCATGTCAAGGTGAAAAGTTCTACTTTAATAATATGTTCAACATTTTTAGCAAATTTTGATATTTGTAATTAGTTTAAGTTCTTTGTTCTGTGAGTATCAACAGCTATCCTCCGGAAATGTTTTATTCTGTGAACTTAGCAGCACTGCAATAAATATGAAACAGCTGATCTAGTGATTGAAGTTGCTACAGAAGATAGCTGAAAGACTTCTCTAACTATTAATGCCATAATTTAAGATAATATA
The DNA here is from genome assembly GCA_018207615.1 of Philaenus spumarius. Classification (NCBI taxonomy): domain Eukaryota; kingdom Metazoa; phylum Arthropoda; class Insecta; order Hemiptera; family Aphrophoridae; genus Philaenus; species Philaenus spumarius. Next base: position 94,464 of record JAGFPH010002873.1, on the reverse strand, counting down.
TTGTCTTTTCATTTGAAATTTGCCTTTAAACTTAAGTAATACGTGATGTGACACCCGCTACATTTTTTTTTACAAAAGTTAGTATTACAAAATATTACAAAATGAACAAACACCTTAGGAAAATACTTTTACTGTAAAAGTAAGAGGTTTTGTTTCCCTAATGTTTTGGTATTATTATTTTAATTTTAGTTTTATAATTTAATGAGTAATTCGCGTAACGGGTGTTACATAATTTAATGTAATGGGTGTTACAATTCAACACAACTCACAACCATTCAGTGTTTAGTATATGTATATTAATTTTAAGTAGAATTTAAATACATAGCCCTATTGAGAGTTTATTAATTTTGGTAGCAACACTTAAAAAGTTAAGACAGATATGTTATTTTAAATAAAATTTAACACGATAACACCTTCAAATTTCATACTGCGAATTTCCTATTTGTAATTCCAGAATGAATCTTTTAACATATTTACCAATGAATACTTAAATAAGTATTCATTGTATTTACTGGGCAATGAATGTTAGGCGTATCTAATTATTGTATTTATCTTTAAAGTTTTAATTCTATTACTATTACACCTCATACATTTTTTTCTCACGATAAAATGATGAGTGACGTTGTAAAGTGTCAGCAGCATTTGCAAAAAGCCAGAGAGTGAGATAAAAAAAGAAGAGAAGAGAACAATACACTAAAAGAAGAACAACTTTAAAAGATCCTAAGCAGAGTAAAAAAATGTAGGGAGAAAAATAAGAAGCGCAATTATCATCAATATCTCAGATTTCGCTGGGATATTAAATATCATATTCTGAGAGATGACAAATTTAAGAATATTTTTGGCAAATTACAATAACCTACAGTAGCCCAAAGGACTTTTTACAATTCTTTACGAGTTTCCACTAGCAGTTGATATTTTTGAAAAATGAATGCGCTTATGAAGTTCCAAATTGTTAATTCTAGAATTTGATTTAGCGATTATTTTGTTTTTATTTAAAGTTTTAGGCCTATTATATTAATTCTTGATAGGGGCATATATAAGACTGATTTTTAGTAAGTCTAATTCATAATAGGCCCTAAGGCATAGTATAAAAAGTACTGAACTATATCCATGTAATGTATTAAGTACCGGTATTGTAACAATCCAAAATTTATTTAAATATATAGATAGGAAATTAATTAATTAATTAACAAAAAGATATTGAAGAAAAGATACGAATTTATATTGGTGAAATTTTTAGATGAAACTGTATCTTATTAAATGTTTGATTAATTTAACATTGAATACTACTGTCAATAAAAAAGTTTCATATATCTAGGCCTAAACGAATGTTAAATATTGAGAAGAATATAATTGGTAAGAATGTCCTAATTTATAACCTCATTTCAATTTTGTTATATTTTTTCTCCGATCTGCCAAGAACCGAAACTTTTATATTATAAATAAACTGATAATGCTTTTTTTATGTGTATAATAATTTATGTGTGGTCAATTGAACTTGGTGCTTCGATATAGACTTGTGCTCATTCTATCCACATTGCCATTTATCATATAATAATTTTCATTCGTCCTTTGTTTATCCTAAAATCACTTCTTGTTTTGAATATTATTTTATTATATATATATTTCTTTTATGTTAAATTTTTTTCTTGGAAAAAGACGGCAAAAAACCCCTCCCCGAAGTTAATTTATCTTTGTGTTCCATTCTATTTTTATAAAATTTTCCCAACTTTCATAATTTGTTTTAAATTTGTGTTACTTGTATTCACCAAATATTCTGAAATAAAATATAATTTGAGTTTGTATCAAAATATCATACCTTATGTTCTTAGAAAATATTAACAAATTAGTAGCAAGAAATAAAATAGTGAGTTATTACAATATATATTTGTTAAATATAAGTTTTTTTATGAAATATAAGTTTTTATTTCTTATAGTGATCAAAGAAATCTCAATTATACTTCTTGTTGTTATTTGACACCTTATTATTATTACAGTATATAATATATGTTAAAAATCTTAATTTTAGCAACTGCGTAACACCCGTTACATTTTAATGTAACACCCGTTACACAAGATTTAATTTTATGTTTAAAAAAATTGAATGCCAATATCAATTTGAATTACAGTTCCATTACATACATTTACTGTGGAATAACTCATATTTTTTTCAAAATTTTACAGTTTTAAAATTCACAGAGTTTTAAGAACATTTACATGAAGTTCAACTTCACTACCGGTATCCATTTTCAGTAACACCCGTTACACTCCCTTTTTCTATATTTATATTCGTTAACATTTACTAAAAGTCATTATACATTCCCTCTTTACGAAGCGTTTATCAGGGTGTTATTTAAACAAGAATCTTATCCAGAAGAACCAAATTATGTTTTTATAATACTGTACTAATACTAACATCCGAGATTTAGCAGCGAGCAGAGCGAGAGGCAGTCTGCGCTTCTTCCTCTTCGTTGAAAGCCGAAGTTGCTTTTTAGATTTTGTTGTTCCTCGGCGATCCATTAAGAAAACAAATGTTAAACGAAATAACGTTCTCATTAACAATAATTACAAGACGACGCAATAGTACAACAAAGAAGAATCGCGGGAGATCACATTGATGGAAGCGCAGGAAACCGTCATCCAACTGTATACAAGCAACATCTGAGACGCGTGGTGGGGGGATAGGTGGCGTGAGTGAGTCACAGCGGCACTGCACCTGCTTCGTGTCACTCTCGCGTTTGTTCTCATTACTGTAAATGTTTAAACAACGATACCGACTAAACCAGCCAGGCGATTTTAAAAATGAAAAGTGTAAAATTAATTAAAAATTATTGTCTTCAAAATGACTACCTGCGATTTGCATTTTTCGTTTTGTAACACAATTATTTTATTATTATTTTTTAAACCAGCAACTTAATTAAAATTTAGCTTCTTTGGCGTGAATTCTAATCTTATTCCGTTCACAAATCAGTTTTGCAAATGAAGATCGGACGAAAATTCCACCAATAAACACAAATACAAAATGACTCCATTTTAGTGCTGCGCCGTGGTGGCAGAATTTGGAACTAATCCTGGGATGTTTAGCCTTAAAGTACTGTTGTTTACAAAATATGCACCGTTTTCGAGTTTTTGCCCTCTAAAAGAGAAAATTTTGAGGTTTTTTGCCCTCTAAAAGTTGCCCCCTCCCCCACTTTTGAGGTCGCGAAATTAGATTTGGCATACCCACACCATACCAAACAATCCTAGAAAAAAAAATCTTTTGCCGCAGTTAATGTAAGCTGAAATCCCCCTATATACTATACTATAAATATAATAATAATAATAATTCATTGTTATTGTTGCCAACCTGGCAGAAGGTCATAAGGCCATGTGAGTTTATATGTACACTTCCTAATAATAAATCTAAATATACATATATATAATCCAAATACCACTCACTCACTGACTCACTTATCACAAAATCTCAAAAACCAAAAAACGGATTGGAATGAAATTAGGTATGTAGCTTCCACTAGGGCCCTAGGTGCTCGCTAAGAAAGGTTTTCAAAAAATTTTAAATTTTAGGGGGGGTTTGGGGAGTCAATGTTACTAAAAAAAACCACCGAACGGACTGGAATGAAATTTGGTAGGTAGCTTCCTCTAGGGCCCTAGGTGCTCGCTAAGAAAGGTTTTCAAAAGATTCGAAATTTTAGGGGGGTTGGGTAGGTCAAAGTTACTATAAATCCCCATAAGAAATACATAGTATAATATATTTATTGATATATTTTTTTGGTTAATGTACATTTAACTTTGATTTGCCTATCCGTGTAAAGCCGGATCGGGCAGCTAGTTGTTTATAATTGGACAATAAAGTATATTTTATTATTCATTAATAGTGGGGATGAAAAGAGATGATGGTTCACAAGCACTGCATTGAAGTACACCACCCGAAAAGAAAACATATCTCCTATAATTTTTCTCTAAAGTATATGAATACCTCTAACGAAATTGTTTTTTTTTCTTTTTTTAGTTTTATTTGTAGTATTTTTGTAACTAGAGGGTAGGTTTTTGAAGGGGAAACATATTTTCTATCACTTTTCACAAAAGTTCGGAATCACCACAATTTCCCTCGAACATATTTTTTTTTTAAATTTAGCTGCAGTACTTTCGGAAATAGGAGGGGGATGGTTTTTTTGGACAAGATTTTCTGGCATATCTTGAAAACTAAATACCACAAAATTGAAAAACGTCTTGAATAAAGAACTTCCAAAAGATAAACTCAAAATACATTTTTGTATTTTTGGTACTTAACTTTGGTTGCCCAAAATTTGTTTTTGTTTTGTTTTTTTTTTTTAGGCGGAAAACCTGTGCTGTTATCATTGCCTAACTGCTGTCCAAAATTCATAGTAAAATATTTTTGTTCAGTGTACTATTTGAGCATGTCAAGAAGTATAGATTTGGCAAAGTATTAGTTATTTTTCTATTTTACTTTACCGCACAAAACCAGTACGATTGAGCGATCTTAGTGAAATAATTATGAAGAGTTTAGGCACAATTCAGTTTTTGATATTGACAAAATATAATTTAAATATTAAATAAACTATACATTTCTCTTTTCACCATAAAATTGTGCTTCTTTTGTATATTTCAAATTTGTTTGTGTAAAAATAACTATATGAACTAGGGTCAAAACTTTGACATTAAAAGTCTTTTTTTAGGCTACCGTAAACATATGTATTTTTTTTAAATTTTTGCCATCACCTTCGACTTACAAAATAGTGGGTTTCTAATAGAAATTTTAAAACGGCCAAATTATGCAAAACAGAAAATCATTTAAAATGACAACCATTTTCATATTATTATTGTACACTGTATATTCGGAATTTATTTCCTCTTTTCTCCAGAAGTGTTGAACCGATTGGTAAACTAAATTTGGAGTTTGCAGTAAAGCAAAACATAAACAAACAAATAGCAACAAGTAACAGAGGAGTAATTAGGCAGTGTGTTGTTTAATTATTCTTATAAATTTCTCAGAAGTCAACCAAGCCACAAGGTCAAGCCAAGCTGCTATACAATGACCAAGGTCAAGGCGTATTAATTATTCATTTCTATTTTTATATTCATCTTGGTATTATCACTTTGATAAATGTTTATAAAATGGCAACCCAATTTAACCTCAACCTACAATACGAAGGCTACTAATTGTTGATATAACTTTTCATTTAATTGACCTTTGGCTAATTAATTGAAGTTGTTATTAACAATATGCTACCAACAATATGTCCTGAGGTGTTTGTGATATTGTCTAATGATCTTTGTACTTCAGTCTTTAAAAAGGGTGAAACAGACCACCTATGCACTACGCAATGTGTAGTGAGCAAACGATCCGGTCTAAGATACATGATTTCAAATGAAACACCATTTAAAAAATCTAAAAGTCCCAGTTCCACAAAAGGCATTGGAGGGTGGGAGCCGTTTGTTAAATGTAAACATAGGTCGGTAGTTCAACATTTTCAATTCTCTTAGAAGTAAACAATTTTTTTTTATTCGACTTACCTGGCCACTTTTTAAGATGGCCATCCTAAACGTACAAAATTTTGGTTTTTCTGTTTTTATTTACTATCTTGAAACGGTTGTATTTTCAGAACTCAATATTTACCGAAACCTTTAAACTAATCAATATCCCACTTGGTCAGTTTTCGACGAGCTAAAAAGCCCATATTTAAATAATTCCAAATAGCAATGTAGGTTGACTTGCATATCAAACTGAAGGCCTTTTAAAGCTGACCATTTCTTAAATTTAAACTTTGGACATTTCTACAACCATTCCAAAATGGGGGCCAAAATACAGATTTACAAGATTTAAAACAAACAATGCTGTATAATCTTTTGAAATGTTTTGTTTCGGAGCTTTTTTATTTCCTTGAAAATCAACATTTTTTTTAATGTTGTGGAAAAGAGCACAAGTTATATTGACTAGTAAGCCCTGTGAAAAATCACAGGCAGATTAATTAGTTACACATCATTTATAAAAATGCAATTTAAAAACAACAAACTTTATCTAGGGCTACCTAACTATGGTGAGGGAATTTTTAATTTTTAAATATGTAAAATTATAAGGATTATAAAACTGTAGGCCTATTTGTTAAAAATTTGTATTTATATACATTATTATATATAAAAACAAAGATACAAATATTATCTTATAATTGCTTTCATCATATATATCAAATGATTTAGAAGTTATTAATATTATAATGAAGAAATTAATAATAGAATATATTTATATGTTGAACGAAGATGTACGAATGTTTCCAAAGTTAAACGCATGGTTTAAAAATTTGTATAAATGAATATATTAATGATAAAAGGTTGTATTTATATTCATTTTATAACCTCAAAGCAAATGTTGTAACAAATTATAGCCTACATTAGTTCTATAAGTCATATTTAAAAAAAAAAATCAACTTCACAAGACATTATATTTATTGATCGAATTTGTAAACATAACCCCAAAATCTAATCCACGCTAGGTTTTGTTTAAGTACTACAGATGATGGGTGAAATCAGCTGTATTGTTACTCACGGAAGAACACTCGCTTTAATAGAAGTTGACTGAATGGGTTTCATTAGCAATGGTTAGTAAATTTTGAGTTCTGAGAACAAAACCATTTAAAGATAATTTTTTTATAAATGTTTACTTTTAAGAGAACTTTAAAATATTGTAACTCCCGACTTAAGTTTACATTCGATTCTTTAGATGAGAAATAGGAATGTTTCAGTTGAAAAACTATGTACGTCTAAACTGACTCATTTGCTAGTTACACGTAACTAATTGCACTGACTCATCACAATATTCCCCGAACCACTGAACTGATTACGTTCATATTCGGTATGGAAATTTTTAATATGCTGCAGACACCCACTAAGTAAGGATTTTTCCGTATCTCATCTTGAACAGTGGAAAATTGGAAAAAATCTTTGGAAAAGCTATAACTATATCTCTCTAGCCGCCTAAGTAATAACTGTTTGTAGAGGTTCCTTATAAGGACTTAAAGTGCAGTGTATGTTTTTCTTCTGCAATCCTCTTTTTCAAGTTCGTTTAGAAAAAAAGAGCAATGTGGTTAATTAGTATTAGTAAATTATTTTTAATAAATCTATTTTAGTTTTAGTTTGGGAATGGAAGCTTTAGAAGGGAAAATTTATGTACGTCTTAATGATTATATGAGGTATGAACAAATATTTAGTATGTAAATATTATTATTATACTTTAATAAATTTACTTAAATCAGTTTCTGAATTTATATTTAATTAGAGCTGAGATGACTTAAGTTTTAATGTGGGTAGATCTAATTACAGAGTGCAGTACTTTATTGAATTGGATTATGGTAAACATAACATGTAATTGAGGTTACAAGCAGAAGTAGGGATAAGAGAACCTGTTTGAGAGAGTGGAACACAGTCACAGTTCATAGTGAGCAGATCCACAGTCTACAGTGTACTGTTGGCAAGTGAAAGTTGGACTTTGGTTTGTGCTTAACTGATATAGTCAGGCCTGTGTCAAGGCTTGGTTTCTTTGTAAATGGCTAAGAAGAAGAAGTTGAGAAAAGATAAAATATATTCAGTGGACTTGTATTTTAAATAATGTGCTTAATGTATTGTCAGATTTGAGCGGGTAAATTGATGAAATTATGATGATTGTTTTGATTATTTCGCTAATTTTTTTTCTTTCCAAGACGAAATCGTTTAGTGTTGAAAATGATTCGGTCCCGTTGCCGATTCAAAACAATAACCAACTGTCTAACACTACCGAAATCGATTGTTATAAAGTGAAAAAAGTTTTGTTTCAAGGTGCGTGTCAAGAACTCCTCGCATCGACCGCTTGTCGTGGCGACGAATGGTTAGTTTTAGATTACAATTCTGCGATACTGACAAATCCTGTCGTTTTACCTAAGTGTGTTAAAAAACCGTGCACGAATAAAAAGTATTACTGGCCGGACGACGGGAAGTGTTACTCGAATTCATCAGAAGGGAATCCTTGTCCGCGAGGTAAAGAACTGGAAAACAACGTATTTGGCGAGGGCGTTTGCGAATGCATAGCGATACCTCCGCACGAATCCGTAAGCGATGGAACGTGTCACCAACTTTACACCAGAGGACCGTGCGCACACCAATGGGTGTTCGTCAAATCGCAGGACAGAGTGCAGTGTATTCCCGACAGGTGTCACTCGAAAACGGCATCATCCGTAAACAAGACATATGTTTTTTGGGAGGAAACTCGAAAGTGTTATCCTTTAGACGAAAGAGGACCTTGTGAACGGTCGAAGTCGTTGAAAATAGATCCGAGTTTGAAAATACCGACATGCAGTGAGTTAGCGTTACCAGCACATTTAGTCGATCTACCCCAGTCGTGCAGTACCGACCATCAAGGCAAGTGCAACGATAACGTTAAAATTAATTCCGACGAAGGATTCGTTACTTCTGTGTTACTGCAAGCGGATAAAAAAAGAAAAGCAAAGCATAGCCGGTGAACTATGAAGCTGGGATGTTATTTGTTGATAATATTAAAAACTTTGAGCATATTTACCAAAAACATTTGACTGATATATTGAAATTAATTCAAATTAGATGTGACGTAGTTATGTTGGGTGAACGTAAACTAACTTTTTGACAAACAATTTTGATGAAATGTAACTTATTTAACATTGTGTATAGAGTACAATAAATGTATTTAGTTTAACATAAATTTTACTACTAGTTGCACATTGCATTAAAAAAACATATTTAACAATATATTGTCTTTAGCCATTACAAAACTCTTGATTTAACATTACATAATATGGGAACAAAAACTAACAAGGTTTTTTATAAATGAAATATTTTTAAGGTCCTGTATCTTAAAAAGAAATCCTTAAGGAATCAATAATTTCTTCACAAAATTCCTAATAAGGGATTAGGTTAACACGATCCAATTTAACATACACGTAGTTATAAATCATGCTAACCCTCACATGCTTCAATATCAGAATTAAAGAAGTGTACATTAATAAGGGTGTTTGCTGGGGAGTAAAGTTTGTAATCTAAGAATAAACATTGTATAATACTATCTTGGAAGGGTTTCGCTAGAAAGGGTTCTATTTAAGAGCATGAAATTTATTATTTTTTAAAGAATTTTTAAGAATTCCTGGAGGCTAACAACACTATTTTCAAAATATTAATCACTTAACCCCCCCCCCCCCATCGAGCTGTAAATTGAGTATATAACAAGTTGGTGCGTTATTGTTACACTTTAAGGATGGCTGGCAGTAAAGGAATCCTTGCCGCCAGAGTAAACTTGCACCATTATTTTCAATACAAATTTAATCTATACTATATTATAAAGAGGAAAACTTGTAATTAATGATTTTACTAAAAAAAAAAAAAAAACACTTATCTGATTTTGACAAAACCAAAACAAACAAAATCATATTAAGATCTAACACAGGAGACCTAGGGCTATGTTTTATCCAACTTTTTCCAAAATTTTCATTGTTTATCATATTATTTTGTAAATAAACCGAAAAGTGCGAGTTTAACATACGCCAAGGGTTATATACAGTCAGACATTTTGAAACTGTTAGTTTAACCCTTACTACTAGTAGCCCATTTATTAAACCATAGTTTCCCAGGCAACAAAAATTATTTTGGCTTATATTATTTTTGTCTTTACTAAATTGTCTATAACCAGACTTCTACTTACCAATTTACCTAATTTTTATATCTTTTAATTTTGTGTTTATTATGAATGTTAGGCAAATCAAAATTTAAAAAAATATATTAATAAAGGATAGATAGTAGCCCAACCAATACAGATGTTTTCTCGTTTTAACAGCAAACGACATCCACAGTGATTTTAAGGGTAGAACATAGGTATGTAAAATACCTTTTGTATATAAACAAAAATAACAATAAATTAGGACCTGTGGGTTTTTCGTTGATATTATAAATTTTTTTGGATGGATCACAATACTTCTAATGGGACATTTGTAGAGAATTAAAAAACCTACAAACTGGTTTTTTTATAGACCCCGGTCCTGTCAACCTGAGTGGCCCGATTTAAATTTACCAAACGAATTCTGAAAGTAGACATTAAAACCTACAATTCGTATATCTTCAATTTTTTAATATAAGGTTGATAAAAATGCTTCTGAACATAGTGCGACACGTGTAAATTTGCGACCGACGGTGAGAGAAGTAGTGATAGTGGGGGAACCAGCAGCCTGAACGCACCCTGCCGTTCTCTTCTCCTTCGCTGCTACATAAATTAGTAAATAGTTTATGCTTATAAATAAATTATAAAAATTCATTTTTTTTTTAAATATTCTATAACAAGATAGAGTATGTATTTATTCAGTAATATAAAAAAAATACTGAATTGTAAAAAATACTGTAATTTATAAAGTTTAAAAAAAGTTAACTGATTTGGGAAAAACAAAACACATACATAACATTGGATATTCTTGATATGAATATTTTAATAAATAATTTAAATGTTTTAAATTTAATAAATATAATTATTAAAATTTGTTAATATTTATTTTAATATTAGCGTAATATAATAAATAGGCCTATAGGATAAAACTACTTTCAAAACTATTTGTTTATAACAATTAAAGTTTTGCGTAAATCAAAAATATGTCCAAAGAATGCAGTTTTTTTTAAAGCCTAATACATATGAAACCTATCAATATTGTTAATGTCATGTAAAATTTAAGAAGCTTTCTACGTACATTAAAAAAATGAATCTTTCAATTTTGTTAGATTGAGAAAATAATTCAAAAATTCCCCATAAATTTAGAGACGTGGGGGGTGTAAACTAATAGGTTAGAGTGCGCATGTAGCGCGAGGGGGGGGTGACCTAGGTTCGCACCAGGGGACATTTGTCCTGGCAACGCCATGGCATTAGTATAATAATTAGCTATTTTTAATAAGTGGTTAATGTTTGTTTTTTTTTTTATTGTGACATAACTTTTGTGTTTTGTGTGTTCATTTTAAACGATACATTTTTATAAGGCATACCACTAATTTTATTCACTGACATAAGCAAAGACATACATCACTATAGGCTAGATACTTCAACATTACAATAATCAATTTTCATAATACTCCAACTTAACAACTATACATACTTGAAACTCACAATTCCGATATCTACAATTTAATACAAATTTGACAATACTAACAGATAAAACTAACAACACATTTCCCCTAGCTGATCCATCCGAATATTTCACAAGCTAGGAGCACTGATCTGATTTAATACTTTGATTTAATTCAGGTAATTACGTTTATTTATTTACTTTGGTTTATGAATAACAGTTTATAACGCTTTATAACGATTTACATTGATTTAATTTGATTGATTTGTATGACAGATTACACTTGCATACAGAAAGTAAACCATCTAGCCAACAGCTGTCATATTAGTTAAGCAGATTGTTAATAGATGGCGCCTTACATATGAAATCAAATCATATGAACTTTCATATGAAAGTTTTTTTAATACATTCTTTTAACAAAAACATTAATTTTAAGCAGTTTGACGTTTGTCTACTTTTTGTCAATTGCGGGAAACATACGCTTTAAAATGATGTATGAATCATTAATTTTGATGAAGGATTACGGGAGATATAGCGTTGCCACAAAAAACATCTTTGAGTAATAATATAATATATGAAAGTTTGCTTAATGGAAACATTAATTTTAAGCTAATTGTCTATTTTTTCATCAATAGCGGGGAACATACACTTTAAAATGATGTATGAATCATTAATTTTGATGAAGAACTACGGGAGATATAGCGTTGCCACAAAAACACCTTTGAGAAATAATATATATGAAAGTTTTTTTAATGAAAACATTAATTTTAAGCTAATTGTCTATTTTTCGTCAATAGCGAGGAACATACGCTGTAAAATGATGTATGAATAATATAATTTTGATGAAGGATTATGGGAGATATGGCATTGCCACAAAAACATTTTTGATAAATAATATATATGAAAGTTTTTTTATGAAAACATAAATTTTAAGGTAATTGTCTATTTTTCATCAATAACGAGGAACATACGCTTTAAAATGATGTATGAATCATTAATTTTGATGAAGAATTAAGGGAGATATAGCGTTGCCACAAAAACACCTTTGAAAAATAGTATAAATGAAAGTTTTTTTAATAAAAACATTAATTTTAAGTTAATTGTCTAT
>JAGFPH010002873.1:63764-82229 GCA_018207615.1 Philaenus spumarius | reverse complement strand
AGCGTTGCCATAAAAACATTTTTGAGAAATAATATATATGAAAGTTTTTTTAATGAAAACATTAATTTTAAGCTAATTGTCTATTTTTTTCGTCAATAGCGGGGAACATGCGCTTTAAAATGATGTGAATCATTAATTTTGTTGAAGAATTACGGGATATATAGCGTTGCCACAAAAACACCTTTAAGAAGTAATATATTATATGATAAAATACAACAGTAATTAATTAATATTAACCTCTGATTCTCCCACTGAAACATCATGAACTCTGTATAGTGCTAATTTTTATTCTGAACATTTGTTCAAAAAACTGTGAACGGAATACTAAATTTTCTAGGAAGCATTCCCTTTTCTCTCCTTCTAGATGCTAAATAGGTAGTTTCTGCTTTAATGACACCTGGAAACTGGTTATGTAATTGTACCCCCTTCCCTCCCCCTCATGCAATGGACCCCTTTCTGGCTTAAAGCAAGATGATGTTGTTTGCATCGAAAGTAATTTCTTTGCCTGGTGTTATAATGATGGCATGTTTATGTCCAAATGAGACAGTCTCCAAAATAAAAAAGAAGCCTACATGACCGTCTTCGCAAAAATTATTCAAAGAGCTTGTTTTGCATCCTAAACAGAACATTGCCGTTACCAAAATATGAGTCCATATTTTATTTGTAAATGAGCAGTATAGTGACCCATGTAACCAAAGGTATGTGAAAATTATGTTTTTAAACTAGAATAGGACGTAAGGATATTTCCTCGTTGCCAACCGACTCCCTACTCTCCACCCAAGGGAAAGAGTTTTCACCCAGAGTCTGTGATGATTCTAAACATAGGATGATAGTACAACTAAACACAAAACTGATTATTTCAGATCATCCCATCTTCGGCACCTTTACGGATAAATGCCATTTATTTGTTATTTGACATCCAATTTTAATTTGTTATTAGATATCTCGAGAATAAATTACAGGACTCTTACAGATTATCCATTAACACTTGCTCAATAGAATGAGCTTTTGCCTCAAAAAACAAAATTCCCATTACACTTACTGTACACAGCTTAATATTATAGTTTAAAGAAAGTTTTTGAAAGTTCTCATCGATACCATGTTTTTAAAAGAAGTGAAAGATTGTGAAACACTGGTTATTTGAAAAAAATCAAAATATGTTGCGTTTTGTGTCAAAAATTGTTCAGATCTATTTTGTAGCTTATCAAAACTACTAAAACAAATAAAAGTTACATGTCTAATAACCAGTAGTTTGGGAAATTCCACTGTTCCCATTTTACACGTCTGTCATACGAGACATATATTTCTAACTTAAATAATAAACACCTCAAACTGACACATTTGTGAGACATTGTAGCATTTCCTGAGGAAAAATATTTGACAACTTCGCACTGAAAAAGAAGGTTTTTTGAAGTGAAAACTTCTTTAAGCGCGTTGGGCGATTTTTGGATGGGTAAAATCTTATGAGTTTGCGTCACCAACTTGCTGTAATAGCAGTATATCTGTAGCTATAAGTATGACACATTGCGCTCAGTCCTGGTGGAAGGTTGTACATTGAATAATATCGTATCTACATTAAGTTTTTTGACTATAATTTGTATTATTGTAACATTAGTGCTGTGTATAAGTAAAGTTATTGACAGAGTGGAAAGTTTAATGTGTGTATACTGTGCATTGTTTAAATTGTGATTTAGTTGGCCAAAAAACTTTAAATGTTGCAATTCAAACCTAAACATGTAAATATCTTTATTTCAAATTTATCGTTTATTAGCATTTACTCTCGAAATTTGAGGTTGAAAATATGCATACTGAAATGGCAAAATGATTGTTTATTATTTTTAAATGTCTAAATTTGCTAACTTGGTTGCTATAGTAATCAATGTAAATACATTAAAGAAATGTGTGTTGGTACTGTATAAGCCTTTTTGATCAAATTTAGAATTAAACCAATATAACTACCGATTTATATTCATGACAGTTTTCACTTCTGTCGGCAGTCCTACGACTGCTTTCTTTTTTCCAAACAACTAATGTTTCTGTGATTCTAAATTATTATTATTTCTATTATAAGTATGGCTGGATTGAAAATGTCCAAAACTCTGGGAGCCTGTTCTATTTAGGACAACTCATAAAATACTTTCAAAAATAAAAACGCAGTTTAGGGTCAAGATTCCAAATGTCACAGAAAATTGCCTTGCATTTCGAGTATGTTATGAACTGCAATTTGTATGTATATATTATTAAAGGTTGTAAAAGAAGGAGCTATGTGGCTGTGTAACACAGATGAACAGACATGACATATATTAGAGTACCGGGTACCATGACACTACTGTACCTAAATAATAATAATAATAATTTATAAATATAATAAAACCTATTAAAATAAGAACAGCACCATGATCAGTCAAGGCAAACTGGTATTTCATTGACGGTGATACAACAGTTCTGTCTTTAGCTACAAATAGTCACAATAAAGGGCTCAATTAAATTTTCCTTCATTATTGTGATGCAAAGCTGGTGTTATATTTTTTAAATCCCGTAAAATTTTAAAATTGTAATCCCTTTTTGTTTATGGATTGTTGTCACGAGTTGGCCTTCGTCCACGGAAGGAATAAGTTTCTGAAGAAGAAAAGTATTATCAGTCTTCGCGAAACGTAAGACAATCTGAGCTGTTTCTCGTTCATCTTGTATGTTTTTGTAAATTTTACCTTTAACGTCCTTGTCAAAAAGAGATTGTTTTTTCTATATTATTGTTTTTTGGTGTGTTGTGATTGGCAATCGACTTCCAGCGGAACAAGGATTATGCTAAGTCTAATAAAAGTGGGTGCAGCCAATTAAACATTTTAGTAAATTTTTTATCTTGACTAAAAATATAATGTAATTTAGATCAAATGGATCGTGTTGAAATATTGTAATGTTAGGTATTTTGTTTTTCGATTCAGTTTACAATGATTCCAAAATGTTTTTTATCATTTGTGACAGGTACCCTCCACCTTGTAATATTTAATAACAATAATAACGTAATATAAAGTAAATAGAATAGATTAGACAAAGATGCAGGCTGATGATATTGGTGAGATCGAGGTTTAGAGTAAAGTAAGGAGGGGGGGGGGCTGCTAGTTGGAAGCACCAAGAGATGCAACAGGCAGTCTGGGATGAAACGCGTTAGCGAGTAGACTCAATTTAAGGGGAAAGGGGGGGTTATCCTTGCCTTTGCCTTCATAGTTTAGTAAGAGATCAGCAGAGAGAACTTTGATTTAATAAACCATGTTAAATCCACTAATCGTTTACCGCCTCTATTAAAGAACCTTCTCGCCACCAACCATCCAGGCAACGTCCGTAGGCTAGCATGAGAGCCGAAGGCACACCCAAAAAGCGAGACGCACGTTCAACGGGTCACCGCAGGGGTGAACCAGATGAGGGCTGCGTCACACATTTGTTCATTTAAAACAGTTATTGTTTAAAATCATGAAGACATACTAGCAGCCGAACATTTTTGTAGATCGTTTCATTGCCAACATTTATTCAACTGACTGTTTTGGTTTAACTTTGAAGGTTTAGCCAGCCCAAACAAAGGTTTTAACTAGGGATATGTCGGTACCAATTTTTTTCGATTCTCGGTACCGGTACCGATTCCTAAAAATCGATTCTCGGTTCTCGGTACCTAAAATGATATAATACAGGCCTTTGTCAACAGCGCCAGATATTCATCTATCTTTTAGTAATACTGTAACCTGATATTTCACTGGTTGAAGATTCTTTAGCAATTTTCATTTTGTTTATGTCCTTTATATTGTGGGTTTTTAAATGTTTTTGTAGGTTTGAGGTGCTTTTACTTCCTCCACCTCTCGAAATGAGCTTTGCACAAATGTTACAAATGGCAAACCGATCGTTTGCAGCGTCTATTTTAAAGTATTTCCAAACAGCTGAGGCCATTTTAAGCACGAAATACACACACTATCACTATATATATTAAATCTAAACGATATATTTACACTATATATATATATATATATATATATATAAATCTAAACGATATATTTACACTCTATTTATTAAAAAATATGACATGAATACATGAATTAATGTCGAATGTCGTTTTTCAAAGTGTTCCTGTGTTCCATTTGTTGAAACAGTATCATCTCGATTCTCGACACCGGAACTGAACCTGCGCAGTGCTGCAATGCGCACTGTTTCATATTTACTATTTAGAGAAGGGATGATGAAACAATAGGAAAATGGATGTGTCTATGTTTTATAAACTTGTTTCGTGTTTCAGTGTACTACTGTAACAATAATTTAATTAACTTATAGTGTTGTCTCCCAATTAAAACTGACTCCAGTCTTTAACGCAGTAAATTTAAATCAAATCAAACATCACACTCTATAAATATATGTTGGTCACAATTACGAAATCTGAGTCGGCATTTTAATCTAAACAGCAGACGAAAATTTAATAACGGTAAGGCAACCTGTCTTGCCAACTTAATTGTGCTATGTCGCTTTACTTAAGTTGATTAATTTATTTGAGTGAATCGTTCTCATATAATTAACTTCTCAAGATCATTATTAATATAGCAAATACATCAATGTCTGTATTCATTTGGTGTAAGGAATATGTTTTACTCCGATAAAGCTAGCAGACGAGACAGTGATTTCATAATTTTTACAAATGACGTATAGGCCTAATATGTACTCGTCCCGTGACCTTACGTCTGCATACGTACATCAAACGTCTTACACTGTTTTTACTAACCAGATATAAAATTCTTAGTGGCGAAAGTATATAAAATTATATTTGAGAAATTGGATAACGGAATAAAGAATTCCATCTAGCAATCGTATTTATTTTAGTCAAGGATCACTGTCTTTACGTCTTTGCCGTCTACGAGTATATTTTAGAAGGCCGGCCGACCGGACACGGACAATAGATACTGTATTCATAAGTCGTATGTTTTACACTAACTATTTATGTTCCTTTTCATTGAAAACTATGTTTGTATAAGTCTTATTTTTAAATGTATTGGTTTATTTGTTGTATTTTAATAACATACGTCCAGCGGTATTAAATTAGTTTTAAGGACGATTTTAATTGTTTATAATAATTGGCAGCTCTTGGTACCGAGGTACCGGTACCGACTTTAAACCATCGGTTCTCGGTACCGGTACTTTTCACAAGAACCGGTGGTACCGAGAATCGACACATCCCTAGTTTTAACGAAGATTTTCTTTGTAGGATAACTTACCTAAAAGGAAAATGGAACACTTCGCTTGTGTTTCAGTCAAAGGTATCTCCACAACCGATAAAAAAAGTATCACAATGAAATTTGGAATAGTTATAAAGCATCCTAAAGCGTAATTTCCATAATAAGAACTCAACAAATATTTCATTATAAATTAAAGTTTTGAAGGGCTATTTAAGGATATTAAACTTTTTTTTTACAATTTTGTGTTATTTCGTTTTCAAGATATTCTCGAAAATGCTGCTAAAACAGCCACTCCCCCTCGATTACCAAAAGTACTGCAGCTAAAATTTTGTAAAAAAACAAAGCTGTGTGAGGTAATTATATACTTTACAAGAAAATTACTACTTTGTTCAATACATTTCAATCTAATACGACTCATTTCACATCATAAAAAAAAACTTATAGATTATGATAAAAATTTCACTTGGATTGCCACTAATTTTTACCATTTTCACCTCCAAAATAACAAACATGCATTGAATGAAATACAAACAGAGTTTAGAGTTAGACGTAGTTTGAACAACGATTTTAAATTATCAATATTTATTCGGAAAAATTACACCTACAAAACAAAACAGTATAGAAGATAGTTTCATACAGTCTACACTCAGTTATAGAGTCAATTATCAAAAATCAATGCAATTTAATAGGCACATCTTAAGACAGTCAGACTTGGACACCGTGGCTAATACTGTCTACTCGAGCGGTCCTCTGCCTTAGACTTCAAAGTATTAAAGACTACGTTGACTATCTTTTAAATTGTCTAATATTTCTAAGTTTTCAATATATTATGCGTTACTAGAAAGAATAAAGAAAGGTGAACTCACGTTTTGAGCAATAGAGATGAACAGACTACGGACACAGAACTCATGGCCATTGCAGCAGAGGCCATCCAAGGCTGAAACAAGATGGAAAAACATCACAGTAAAAATGTCCAATTACATCAGACTTTATGACCGACTACTAACTTTTTATGTACGGAGCAGTACCGTTTGGTGTTTAGTTGTGCAAGCATTCTTTGAAAACTTAAGAAGAAATGGCGTCTACCATCTTCCATTTCAGGTCGGCGTCAATTCAACTTGTGTGAAACTGAAATGCTAATTTTATGCTTCAAGATCAAAAATAATATTTATAAGGCTTCACACTTTACTTGTGCATAATTAACAGTTGGTGTCCAATAAGTAAACAGCCAAACTTCGGGAAATGGTTATATGGGTCAAAATAACTGGAAAATCAAGAATAAAATTTTTAACCCTATTGTTGTGTTTGCTGTGTTGGTATAGGGTGCCGGGTTGCACAAATCAATTATTAGGCACAACTTAACTATTATCCTTAATCTGCAATCGTGTACACAAACGTATTTGCAGAGATCGGTGGTGGCCGGGCTCAGAATTGATGGAATCGGAATCGACTTTCACGGAATCGACTCGATGCCGATTCCAGTGCCGAGAATTGGTGGAATCGACTTTTGGAATTGAGAATCGACCCATCCCTAATTCAAACATATTCTTGGCATGGGCTACCACACCCATGGTCAGAGGAAGGCCGCAGCCCCTCCTATCTCCCAGGGAAAGGAAAATATTTATAATATTAATTACAGTCAGGTATTTTTCTTTTAAGAGAATTATTTAAAAGTAATTAATACACAGAAGTGGTTTAGCACGAGAATATGTTTTAAATGTTACGTACAGTTTTATTTTACATCGTTTGTAAACTTAAGGTATTCTTTTTACTAAGGTCATATACTTTTAACAAACTTCAATTAATTTTCAATAATTCACTCTGGTTTTATTTGTACAATTACCTCTGTTATCAAATAGATAACTCACAAGATTGTGTTAGTGGTATTCCTTATTAACTTTGTACACAGAAACAATCAGCGTTCCTTAGATTGATAAGAGCACTCTTGCCTTTTAATAAAAATTATAAAATGCTCAGTAGACAGTTTTGAATGACGAGAGTATGGTGAAAAAGTATAATATTTAACCGTTACAAATCAATCATCCTCTCATTCATTTGTTTGTCTTACAAGCAGTATAGTATTATATACAAACAGATTAAAGAAGATATAGTGATACTAGGGAGGTCATTATACGTGTAATAAACTTTGACTAGCTAACCAAGGGTTCCTTACTCCATCAACCATCTTAAAATTGTTAAATTCTTACTCAAGATCCACACCCATATATGAGAAAACATTTTTTACCTATTTATTTATGGCTATTGCTTTATTAATTAACCTTTCATCGGGCGCTTCACGGAGGTTACCTCTCTGGGTCACTAGATTTTTTAGAAAAACATTAATTTTATAAGGCTGCCAGTCTTGGTATTCACCATACTTCCCGAGCCTCTTTCTAAGAAAAGCTAACAAACACTACCTCTCCCTTAACTATTGTTATTTGCATACAGTGGAGTGGTCTGGGTAAAAACTGGAAGTAGACTCCGTGAGCGCCTTATCGTGTTACAGAGATTTCGGAGTTTAGTTTCTTGTCAGCACAGAGATTAAATTGTAAATATATTTGAATTTGTATTATTTTCTTGCATATATATTTTGTATTATATTTGTGCATAAATATATATATAAGTTACTTCCGTGAGCGTCCGATCATGTATTAAAATCAATGCGCCCGATCGAAGGGTAATATAAAACTGGTGCTTACTTCCAATGTGATGTTCCACGCACTGAACGCTCCAGCAGCCACAGGCACTCCTATCAAGTTGTAGAGACTAGCAAATAGGAAGTTCATTCTTATTCTTCTAACAGTCTTACGCGATAAGTCTAAGCAAGCGATAACGTCGATGAGATCGTTCTAGAAACAAAACAATACAATTCACACATGTTATATTACTTACAAAGGACTTCAAATTGTAACCTATATGATTTTTTAAATAATAATAATTGCGGTAAATAAAAATATTTATTTTCAAAAAGTTAGTGCAATAAAGATAGCTAAAAATTATATAGTAAGTAAATCAAAGTTAAAATAAACGCCGATTGAAATTGATAAAAAACTAATAAGTACACTTATAATTGGAATAAATTTTAGAAATTAAGTAGTCATAAATGTTGTGCATGGAATCGAAGATGAATAAAAATTAAGTATTTCTGACGGCAGGCAGCATCATGCCAAAGGTTAAAACCAAAAGAGAATATTTTTTTAAAAGAGAGAACAACGGCATAAAAAGAAGAGAGGTTTAAGATCTTCAACGAGTGTATGCGTAGAAGCTATATAATGGTATCTTGTTGAATGCGAGACGTTTCAATCTAGAACTTGTAATTTCCAACATATCTTTGCAAGATTCGGTTTTTTAAAATATCTAATGATGGATCGTTTATATTTTTATAGATAGTATAGTAAACCATATACTGCACTGTTAACCATTCTAGAGTATGTAACAACTCTTCTTATCAAGTTAAAACTTTATATTAAGACATCAAAGTCTAAATGACCTAAGTGCCTGGGATTATTTTGTTACCCTAACCTAAAATGGCATTGAGGACACTACAAACTGTAACACGGGTTCAAAATAGAGGAAGAATGGGTTTTTACCAAGATTTACATTTTTTATCAAAACATTCTTTAAAAAACAGTTTTGATGTCCTTAAATAATTAAAGCCTTACGATAAAGCTCAAACGATACCCTATATTTTTGTATCATAAAGTACTTATTTTTTGGGGTTACAAAACTTAGGTGCCCCCAAAATTAAATTGAAACGTTTTTTGAGTTCTGATTGTTGAAATACATGTGAGCACGATTTATAACGTGCCAAATTTCCTACTGATACATTTACTCATTCAGAAAAAAACAATCTAATGATTCTAAAAAGGTTGCGTTTTCTCCATTGAAGATACAAAATGCTTCATTTGTTAACAAAAATATAATTTACACAACATGGCCCCCGCATGGAGGGTGTAGAGACTAGCTATACCTACTAAAAGGGGTTTGACATCCCTCGTAGACCTGAGTCAAACATCATATATTTAGGAGTGTGCAAGATCTCGATCTTCTCGATCTAATTGTCAAGAATAAAATTCTTATCTCGGTTTTGCTTTCCTCGATTCAGCCATACATTTCTTGGTACTTTTTTAAAATCTCCAGTTTTGATTTAGTATTTTTATAAAACTTCAAATGTTACATTAGAGTGAAAAGAAGACAAAGAGAAAACTCAACAGGGAAGTGGTAAATATTGCAATATCTTATTTAAACTACCTTGACACTGAAGAGAAATAACTTAGCATAGTAGAGATTGAGTTTTATATGACCTTGGGTTTTAGTCAAATAAATAGTGCTTATTAATTACTTAACTAAAAATAAATATAATCATATCAAAATTATTATGTTGAATATGTAGTGTAAAGTTTTATTAATCAATAGTCAACTGTTAACACTTTGAACCCTGAGCCCGAGTATAGGTCGGGCCAAGTTCGCAGCACCAGCTACCGAAGCCCGAGTATACCTCGGGTCACTCTAATTCTATAACTCAGCTTAGTCGGCATATATTTGGGTTTAGGCATTCTCATCATGTTTATTAGTTGTTTTAGTTCGTATATATTTGACCTTTGGAATTTTTCTAACACTGGCCAACAAAAATATTATATAAATATCAGATGGTGTCTGATCAGCTGTGTGCATTCTGCAATCGACGTTTAT
Source organism: Philaenus spumarius (assembly GCA_018207615.1). Lineage (NCBI taxonomy): Eukaryota > Metazoa > Arthropoda > Insecta > Hemiptera > Aphrophoridae > Philaenus > Philaenus spumarius. Next base: position 72,330 of record JAGFPH010002873.1, on the reverse strand, counting down.
CAGCTTAGCGATGTAACTCGATGACGATGTGTATTTCCATTAGTTCTGATTGTGTTTAAGTTTTTTTATTTATTAGTGGATTTTTATTGATGAAAGTTTATAGTTTGTAAGTGGTTTTTAGTGTTTGTAAAGTGTAAATAAAGTGTTTGTTGTAAACTAAAGGACTCTTTTTTTTTATTTTTCATCATTTTTCATAATTTGTTACAATATTTTTAATAAACCTTTGAAGTATTTACATTTATTTAAAGCTTATTCTTTTGCCTTTAAAATGATATAAACTATGTTATACTTTTAAATAAGGTAAGTAACAGATTTTTTTTTAAAAATACTACCAAAACCCCCAGGTAGCTACGCACGACAACGTGTTAAGGGTTCAGGGTTCAAAGTGTTAAAGTACATATTATATTTGTAATACCTTTTTTACACTTGGTATCAATAACAAATTGAAAAAATGTCAACTTATTAATAATTACGCCCCATAAGCATAATATTTCTTTAAATAATCTAAAAAGGTATTTAATATTTCTCGACCTCAACTCAAGAGTCCAATTTTAGTTCATTATTGCCTCTAAAATGCTCTTCTCGATAAATTGTATTTAATAAAATTCTCGTTTCTTTCTAAATTCAGCTCTAGTCTTTTACTCGATCTTGATAATTTGTATTAAACAACATCCCGTTCTCGTCTCGAATTAAAGAAATCAATTTTGCACATCCCTACATATATTACTTTACAACACCTAAACAAAATATACATATACACACACATAAACTTTTCTTACATTTTCACCTTTTTATTATTTTTAATTAAGGGCTAAAAACCTTGGTGATTATTTTCATTGCCAATACAAATTTTGCAAAAAACTAGTTAATATCTTAATAAAATTTTTAAATTCATGTTACTTTATTATAATTTTTATTTTGTTTTATGTTTTGTTAGTTTCTGTTATTTTGTTGTGTTTCACTGTTAGAGTTTTTTCTTTATTGGCGTTTTATTTTATACACAAATTTTATAGTTGTTATTCATTGGTTTTAAGTTAACAAATTTTAAGATTTCAAATAGTTTTATTTTTAATAAATGGTTGTTATTTGTTAAGTTTGTCCAGATTTTATTTTCGTTAACTAGTTTCAATTATAAGTTGTTTTTACTTGGTTTTTATGTTACATTTATAAGTCTTACACCAGGCGATGCTGACTTAACCAGTTTTTTTCAAATAAAAACAAAATATATGTTGGGAAGGGTTAATGTTAATTTGTAACAAATGTTATATAATATATTTTAAGTCTGATTTTGAACATGTTTCCGTACGAAATGTTTTTGTGCAAAAAACAAGACTCTATACAAAGTGTTATAATAGTTGGTATCAGTGTCTCTTGACTTACCCTCATAAGTACGACATCAGCAGCTTCCACAGCTACATCAGTGCCCGAAGAGATGGCAATACCAACGTCTGCTTGCGCTAAGGCTGGAGAGTCATTGACACCATCGCCTACCATCGCTACTCGTTTCCCTTGTTCTTGTAAATGTTGTATCTTAGCGACTTTGTGCGATGGCAATACTTCAGCAAAGACTCGTCCGATCCCAACCTGCAAAACATAAAAAAAGTTCAACAAATACAATTCATAAAAAAAGTTCAACAAATACAATTCAATGATTTAACAATCATAGGACCTGTAAGTGAAGTTTCTTTCTTTTTTATCATATATTTTAGAAATAAATTTATTTATTTACAGCCTTTGGCAGATGTAGTTTACAAATTAATGTTTGAAAATTTTAAGAAATCATCCACTTAAGTAACTTTTAAAATCACATCAACAAAAATATTTGGCATTGATATAAAATAAAGCTTTACATGTTATATACATTAATAACATATTATAAAGAAATATATAAAAACAAAATTTATACTACATAACAATGAATAATTAACAATAATAATAACAAAAAGCCATCAATTAACAAAATAATGAACAATAAAACTCATGTTATATAAACAAAATAGTAATATTTCTCAAAACATGCACCCATACTATACCAGGAACTCCGAAACAGAAACTCCTTCAAGACTCTCTTAAATTTAGTTTTGGACAGTTAACCTCTTACTGCAGCTGTTAGCTGATTCAAGAAACTAGCCACACATTATAGAGAATTGTTACCTCCTCTTTTTAAAGATACTAGAGCCATGTGAAAGTCATTTCTTGACTTTGTATCATGGCCATGAATTTCTTTATTGAGAATTGGGTAAAATTTTGCAGAGAAAATTAATAAAAGTGTTTCTAAATGATAAATACAAGGGAAGGTGAGTAAATTAGATATCAAGTTCAAATTTAGTACACATATTTTATATACACAGCATTACTTTCAAAAAACATTAGCTAACGTTATTTAGGTGCAGGAAAGCTGATAAGTTGTGTTCCAAAGACAACAACAACACCTTTGGTACACATAGGGAATTTGTGAAAGTGATCTATGGCGTGATAAAATAACCCGGAAATAGTTGCCTATTTCACATGTCAGGGGACTAACCTGTCTTGCGATGGCAACGGCTGTCTTCTTGTTGTCCCCGGTTAGCAGTATAACTTCAAGACCTCTCTTCTTCAAGGAATAAACAGCTAGATGTGCTTCAGGTTTTACTATGTCAGCAACACTCCACATTGATATCAGAATGCCTGAAACATCAAGAACGGGTTGCTTGTAGAAAATTATGAGAAAGCTTTGTTATTGTGTGGATTTAGATATTGTTGTTCCGAACCGGATGTCGAAGGTCAAGAAAACCGTTTTAACTTTTGACATACGTTTCTTGAGATGGAAGTTAACTTGATACATTTAACCCTTTAATTCCTAATATTTAGGAGGTCATACTCCATTTTTTTTTTTTGAACACAAACAAAATGAAATGAAAAAAACAGATGCAAAATCAGCTTTGAAAGCTATAGCAGTTTAGTCTTTCGTTAATCATAAATCAAAACAAAATGTTTTGAAAAGGTTCAATATAAAGCCAATAGGTAGTAGCAAATGTCAGACAATCCATAAACACATAAATGTTTATAAACATTCATAACACACAAGAGTGAATTTCCAAACCTCGTATTCACCAGTGTTATATAACTGTATTTATTTATTTTCTTTGTATAGACAAAAACGCTTTACCAAAATTAGTCACAACAAAAAAACGAATTTTATAAGTAGGCTACATGATTTAAACTTAAAGTTAAATTTAAATATCAATAACTAAATCAAAAATGTATATACCATATATAAAAAATATGTAACTTACAAAGGGAAAGCAAAACAATTCTCACACAAAGAAAATGTAGGTAGAGTAGAGTCCCACTATTCCGAACTAATTGGGACCGAACAGTGTTCGGTTTAGCGGGAATTCGGAATAGGCGGATTTCATGACTAATATCAACGTATTGACTTCTTAAGGCATATGTTCTTGACGCGGCATGCGGCAGACGCGGCAAATGCTCTTGACCTCGCCTTACGCTATGTCGAACAACACTCTTCATCAATACCAAATGATGTTAAGTTCATGCGGCGATGGCGGTGTAAGATATGTGACTTTAGTAATTTAAAAAGTAAAAAATAGAATCAAATTAAAGAAAGAGTGGTATATTGAAATTTCAAGCAACATGGAACGTTTATTAACAAATATTAGATAATTTAACTTGACCATACAATTTGAAAGGGAATTATGCAGACTACCTAGTCCTTATAAATAATTAAAACTTCTTAGTATGTATGCAGACTTTAAATTTTTATGTTAATTTGAGTTTTATAAAACCTAGCCTAATATGTAGACGAATGTAGGAAAAAGCCTCAAAACAGGTCCCAGAAAATATGACGTCATGTCAAAAATCAATAAAAAGTTTGCAGGTGTTCAACACGACGTGTACACGTGAAAGAATATCGAGCCCTGATTGGTTGAAGAAGCTACCCAGAAAGCAGAGCAACGTTTGGCGTCAGTAGGAGTTAGTCGGCGTCAGTAAATAAAATGCGTTAACAGCAAGTAAATGCGTTAGTAGAAGGAAGGCGTCTTTTCACTTTTGATATGTATTCCATGGCATTAAGAGGTGATTCTGTTTAGATTCGATTGTAATCTTTTGTAAGTAAGAGAGCTAAGTTTTCGTGCAATTGCTTGGAAGATGTGGTGTGTTCATTGTCAAGTCGACGAACAGTGAAGGGCGAGACAGGACAAACATCATCAGCGATGTATTAATCGCGTATTAACAGTGTTTGAAAGTGGACTTATAGACTAAAATGGTGGACTAAAAGACATATCGACGGACAAATGTGTTGTGAGGCTTTTGCAAGTGATTTTTGGACAGACTCAATTAAATTCAGAATTTAATTTCAGTGGTAGATTAAACAATTGCGTAAGTGCGTAAGTAAATAATATTAAGTAAGTCTGCATACCTGTAAATTTGTATGAGTGTTATGTTGAATGAATGTGAGATGTTAAATATCAAATTGCCTATTTTGTTTAATTTATATAAAATGGAGAAATAAATAGTTTGTTTCAGCTGTCATGTCTGACTGATTATTTTGTCTTGCCACCCCATTTCATTCAGTACTTTTGCAGTCGTCGAACCCAAAATTTAGAGTCAGTGTAGTTTAAGATGTTTTTCTTTATTTTTTATAAAATTGCAAAATGTCTTGTAAGATCTCTCGGCTGATTTTCATGGCGGCGATTTTGTATTCTGTCATGCGCAGTGCACAAGATTCCGTAATACACGGTTCGGCAGTGAGATATAGCAGAGATATTGCGCACAGATTGGTATGATACATTTAATATGAAATAGAGACTACGTGAGTTGATTAACATCGCATTTGAGGTTATGTTCCATTGTTTACGTTTTTGAAGATTGTTAAGTAAAGTTTCAATTTAAACTCATTAAAGAAAAGGAACCTCAAGTGTGACTAGTTCAAGTGAGTATTTATTTCATATAAGCAGGTAATTGAGTAACATAAATATTTTTTTTTTTTAATAGTGACATTTATTTATTTATTTTTATTTTTATTTATTTATTTATGTAATAACGTTACAGCGGAACATTACATCCTCAATTCGATTCAGTGCTCTTTATCAGAAAAAATTGCAGACTATAATTCTTATTGTTGGTGTTTCCTTCCGCTGCGTTACGATTCAGTTTTCTACTAAAAACGGAAGGAAAGGGATAGGTTGTTCGAACTGTCCGTTTTGTCATCCCGCAGTCTGTCCTTCGAAAAAAAACTAAATTCAATCGAGATAACGAAAATGGATAAACGCAACCGGAAAGCGGCAACATCACTAGGTAACAGTTGTATCTATTCCTTCCTTCTTTCTGAAGGATCCAGTATCCTTTTCACTGAAAGCTTGCATCGCTAGCTTCCTTCCCGCAAAACGAATGGAAAACGTGAAGAAAACAAAACCGAACAATTCCAACAGGCCCATTAGGATTAATGTGTTGTCAATTTTCGTTAACCAAAACACAACGCAAAGGAAGGGAAAACGGATGGTGCACATTTGAGTGTGTGTAAATTAGTTATTTTTTGTGTTTAGCGGTGATTAAAAATGATTCTACAGAATTATATAAATGAAGCCGACGTACTGAAAGTAACTAGCTTTCATTAAGCTTAGGCTCTATGTATGTTCGGAATAGCGAACTCTACTGTATTTCATTTCAGCCTTGCTAGGCCTGTTTTGAAGCTACCATTACTGTGGAAAAACATATTGAGACCTCATGAAGACAAATAGCAGCCACGAAATATGATAAAGAAAAAACAAATTAATAACAGAATCTAATACAGTAAACAAATAAAATAATCACTTTACGAATTACGAACCTATTGGAATAAGTGGACACATAAATTGCTAAAAAAATCAACGTGCAGCAGTCATATATATAAACACTCACAACTATACTTTTGTCTGGTCATAGTCTCAAGCCATAACCACACATATGAATATAAGATATTTAAAAGGCATGATCATGTAGAACACGTAACCAACACCTCAATGGTTTCAAAAAGGTTTTAAAATTCTTACACTTTTTAATATATTCTGGAATATTGTTGAATGGTTTTAGGGCTACGAAAGAATACATTTTGTAAAACAAGTCTTAATTGGTTTTGTACAGGATGTTGGGCACCAATCCTAAGTCTCATTTTGTCAGTGTTGTTTGTGTTTTGTATATTTTATATTTCCATTCCGCATATAGAACCAGCTTTAGGACATTGTAAATATAAAAATGCTGCACCGGAAGTAGTCTGGTAAATGCTGCCATAACAGTTAATACCTTGAAATCATCTGTATTTAGTTCAACAAATGTTCACTAGGTTGAATATTGAACTGTTTAAAGATCGATAGCAGAATAGTTCGATTGCGACATCAAGCTATGATTTCTTGTAATTTTCATCTGGATCAGAATAGTGATCAACATGGCTGGATGATATTTATCAGATGCCCTTCGTTAATATTTGTTTTGTGAATTTGTATGTCAACTAAACCCAGATATAATTTACATGTTTAAAAAGAATAATTCAAGCTATCGGGCAGTGCAAGACCACAAGTTCTATGTTTCATAGATATGTTGCTTCTGTTTTATAAAAGAAGAGAAAAACTGAGAAGTGAAAGTGTCAAAGGGTTAATAGACAAAATAGGGGGGAGGGGGTGACAAAACCTACCATCCTAAATATATAAATTGGAGTAAGAGTGAATAATTTTGTGTATTAGATATAGAATATGTGAAAGTGGTGGGTCAAGACTAATAATGTGTTAAAAGTTACAAAAGTAATAGAAAACAGTTAATAAACTGCAAAATACGTGACAAGTAGAACAACAAATCAGATTCGAGAAACCGTTCTAACCGCTATGTAAACAACGAATCACAGTATGAATCCATAAACAACCTATAAGAACATTTTAATAGAGGTTTTGGGAAAGATATATATGAGCTTTCTTTGTGAGTAGGCTGGTTCTTTCTTCTTGCTAAGAATGTTAAAGTGTTTGGATGTACTCCGACTCTTGTGAAATTACAAAAGTGCAAGGAATTGTTTTGATTTCTTGGTCACAGACGTGTTAGTGGCTGGTACAATCTATTATTAAACATTAATTCTATTATTAATACATATACAACATATACAAACCTGGGCCTGGGTTTCATGCAGGGATGCTGCTACGGTTGGGGAGGGGGGGCAAGGGGTTCACAACCCAATAATAAAATCCAAAAAGTTGGGAAATTGAGATTTTGAAAAAAGTTGGGATTTTGATATTGGTATTAAATTGCGCACAAAAAACTCCAACTTTGGGTTTGGTTGTTAATTACCAATATGCACAAATAAGAAGCAAGTTCTAATTTCCAATTAAAAAATGATGGGCAAATCAAAATAATTCTACACCAAATAAATGCATTGCTTCTTTTAAATGATGTTCTGGGAAATTTAGTTCAAACCCACTGACTCACCAAGCTATGCACTGCCAGATGGTGGGGAAAAGTATGGGGAATGAAATTCTTGGAAAAAATTTAAAACTCTTAAAATACCCAATATAGCACATACATTATTAAAAACTCTACTTAAAGAAGTCCATTTTTCAAAAACGAATTCTGAGGTTGAGCTTCCAGGGTCCTATTTCACACAATATAACCCAGAGCCCCCTTCTGCGTGTAGGAACCCGACCACCAAAGTTGGGAAATATGGTCAAAATTAATCGGAAATTTTAGATTTTGCCCTCAACCCATAATTTGTTGTAGCAACGTCCCTAGCTTCAAGTAAGGCACCTCAGTTACTTAAGCGACAGTATAAATTCTACCACTTTCAATAAGAGATGATAAGAACAATATTATTTGAACTATGTATTATTTTTCTATACTTTTCTTGTGTTATTTTTGTTCAAGTCAATATTTCCCTAATTGATTAACGTCACTCGTTATTAAAAGCCGACCATGCTCTGTTCCATATTAATTATACTCTCCTAGTCTGTGAAGAACTACGACACTCCGAGATTATATAACATATTTTGAGAACTTTAAATTTAACAAAAAACCATGCCTTGATGAAAAAATAGTAGAATTTAATATACATTTGTAACATGTGAAGAAAAAACAGTGTTAAAGATGTGATGCCTTTTTCCCTATAGGGAAATTCTTTGGTCCTCACAAAATAAAATGTTTGCCTCGGATACTCCGGCCAATGGCTGGGTTTCGTTCCAGGGGTCAAGGATGGAGGGGGTAAGGAGATGGCTCAGTTCGGCCTAATTCTAGAGACGAGCTCTTATGGTATTAGGACCCAATTCATCACAGCCGAGGAAGTGGGCGTAGGGAAGGGATGGTACGACGCGGACGTTATCAAATTGCTTGCCACGCCTATACCCTATGCTGTCTCAAAAACTCTTGTATGTGGGTTCTCACCACACATACACCCTAAGACAACAAACTATACTTGTATGTGAGTTTGCACCACACATACACCCTAACCAACGAACTATAATGTATGTGAGTTCGCACCACACATACACCCTAAAACAACGAACTATATAGTATGTGAGTTTGCACCACACATACACCCTAACCAACGATCTATAAT
>JAGFPH010002873.1:51379-63754 GCA_018207615.1 Philaenus spumarius | reverse complement strand
CTAAAACAACGAACGACAATTGTATGTGAGTTTGCACCACACATACACCCTAAGACAGCAAACTATAATGTATGTGAGTTTGCACCACACATACACCCTAAAATTCCAAAGATCGTTTCGTTCAAACCACTATTAAAATTTGGTAGGCCTAATGTAGGCCTATTGTACGCAGCCTAACTGCTCAACAATATCTATCTATTCCGTCAACGAAATCCCTTTAAATATTACTAACCATGCGACGCTTTTAAACATACAGGTTATTAAACTGTCGTAGGCCTAACGTAGGCCTAATAGGCTTCGGTTGCTCTTAGGCGGTTTCACAACGCCCTCACCTGCCCACAAACTCAACTGAAGTGCAACTCTTAAACCCTTCAACCCTTTAGGCAATGAATCCGAAAACTAATTAGGCCTAATGTAGGCCTAATATACGCAACCTAACCGCTCAACCTATATATGTATTCTGTTATGAAATAACTTTAAATATTACTAACCAGGCGACGTGTTTGTTCGTACTGGTTATTCAATTCTAGTAGGCCTAATATATGCAACGCTTCTATAAATACTCCGATAAGTAAACCCCGGATGCTATTCACCACCGCTGAAAATGCCTTAACTATATGCTTTACTAATCTGTTGCAAAAAACGTTTAGCGTGGTAAAATACACCTTATAATGAACCCTGCCGGTCACTACCCAAGCCTGTGCTTGAATCCGGGTTTTACACTTACCTCTATTTGCTATGATGAGCCAGTTTTCACCAAGCGAGCATCTACCGTTAATTAAAGCTGCCGATTTCCACCTAGCGAGCCAACTGCCTAGACGAGAGGTACTAGCTGGTTTTCACCAAGCAAGCAACTGTCTCTCTGCCTTAGAGCTCCGTCTTATATAGCGGTCCGCTCCCACTCTCGGCGGGCCGGCCTACATCGCCCCACCTAAGCACTGCCCTTCTCCGCGTTGCCCCCTCTTTACCGAGAAGCAACGCAAGACCAAACACAGGCGTGCGATAAGATGCCTGCTTCTTATTACATTTGATTTAAAACATCAACAAATTTTCCCCTTCTAATTTTGGATGTTACAAAGAACTTTACAAAGCAAAGAGACATACCGTTGATCGCGACCAAGACAGCAGTGTGGCCGAGTTCTTCCTCATCAGACATCTTATGATCTGCTTCCGGAGGCAATTCTATACCGTTCCTTCTCATCCATTCTCTATTTCCTATCACCATCTGAAAGCAACACAATTTTAATAAGTTCAAACTCGTACGTTTAAAATAAATGTTGCCTAAAGTGATATATTTTGGCTAAAGTAGGGTAGATAGAGTTTATTTACTATGTAAATTACATTACGTCTGTGAACGAGGTGTTTAAAATTAAGTTACAGATAATTTTAAAATTTTCTGATAAAAACCAAAAAATTCTTTAACGTTTTTTTTTGCTATGGGAGGAAGGTTTTCAGAGACAATTTCAAGTTTCCCGGAACTATGATGAGGTACTTACATTGAATGACTCTTCCGTCACCTCGCCAGCTTGGTGAAAGTTGAGAAGCTTCTCCAACTGTGCTGACTGTGCAGTGGTAGAGGGCATGGGAGTACTTATGTCTACAGTTACTGAATTCAAAAACATTAGCTTTCCAGTAGTCCTAGAAAATATCAACATGTTTTATTCATTTGAGTATGCCCATTCAAAACTAATATTATAAAGGTCAAACTTAATGTATATTTGTAAGGATGTTCAAATAAAATCTGAAACTGGTGGATAAATTAAACTTTTCAGAGTAGCAAGGGATCATTAGAGTTTCAGAACTTTAGAATAAAACAATAAAAATAAAGATGAAAAACAAACACACAATTTTTAGTAAATTCTACAAAATTTATTGAGTCTTGATAACCAAGGTTTCGCCAGCGACGGCATTGACAAGGCAGCTTAACAGAGACTAAAGAAAATATAGAAAACAGACATATACATATTACAACAGGGAAAAGTTACTTGACTAACAAACAGGTTAGGTCTCCCACACCCACCTCACTCTTTCCCTTTACTTTTGTTTGTCTTTGAATACTGCGGCAAGTAAGTCCTACCCTTGAACTAAAAATAGAAACAAATAAGAAACTTTCACAGTTTTCGTTTCATTCTGATTGATAATTTTTGTGTACACTGTACAAATAAAATGCCTTTAATTTTAGAGAAGAGAATTGAGAACACATTTTTCCAACTACTACGCAAAATTTTAAAAATACTTTAACCCTTCAACGTGTGACTTTTTATGAGAGAAACTCCCCCTGCTGCGGGACTTTTTTTAAGCTTTCAGGAGTTATGAAACATGTTTGTATAAAAATGTTAGTAACTAACTTATTTTTTGGAATATTTTAATGATTCTTTTACTAAATTAAACAGCAGATTACATTCTTTTTGGTAATATCAAAAACACATGAGTTTACTTGTGATAAAATATTTACATACCAGTCAAAAGTTAGTTTTAGTTGGTAGTCTTATCACAAAACACATACCTAAGAAAACACTAATAAAACCAATATAAAATATTCAAAACATGATTTCCGAACGTAATCAATCAACTAACAAACATAAAAACACTACAAGTGATCAAATGTAAACAGAAACGTAGTAAACACAATGTCACAAACTTGTATGGTAAAACAGCTGTTATACTGGTGAACTAATTTCGTCAAGAAATTCAACAGAAGTATCGTATGTTTTTTTTAAATCAGCCAATAATTATGCTACAATATCTACAATAATTATGCTACATTATGCTGTAATATAAATCGCTTTGAGATAGTTTCAAGTTTAGCTGCTAGATGGAAGCATCTGATTAAATGTTCCTGAGCATACGCTATACGTCAAAACGCACCGAAGGAAAAAAATCCCGGCGTATCACGTACGGCAAAACACGTTGAAGGGTTAAAGTAAAAAATCCTGTATGGTTTTGAGTAGTTATTACGGACATTAATTTTACATCTAAAATAGAGGAAAGTCCGGGGGAAAGAGACATATTGTTGACCTATTTTAACTAAAGGAATTCTTAAATATTTCACCGAATGTTTATTTTATTTGTATCTGTTAATTGTTCTAATGAAATTACCTCGTCTGCTTGTTGAAAGCAATTACTTTCTCTGACTTCACCGCAGATTCCAGCATGATCTCGGTGTGAGAGACTGTACAGCGCAGACCACAACCAGGTACTGCTTGGAAGTTAGAACAATATCCGTTGATATCAGCTGATATAGTATCTTTTACAAATGTCACCAAAGCTATAACAACAATAAATCTGTTTTTAAAAACATTATTGAAATAGCCTGATTAGATTTAACCTGAAGAGTGGAATACAAGTATAGGAACGTCTACTTGACATAAAGGGATAACCAGTTATTTTATAACTCCATCCCTAAGCAATTTATAGGATGAGAAGAACGTTTTGTGCTAGATACAAAATGTTCAGAAAATTTGTATACTGTTATTTTTCTCAAAATGTTTAACCCTTTCCAAGTGTTTAGCACTACTTGTCCTTATTTTTGTAAACAAATCAAACATATTTTAATTTAAAAATAACAAGTTTTAAGCTATTTAATAACATACTCAATGTTTATAAAAAAACAGGTGAAGTTTTCAGATTGCTGAACACTTCTTAAGCAACATCTTTCTTTGGGACAAGGAGTATACGATCTAATTCTGTACCAATGTATTTTTTTACCCCAAAAAGAGCCGTTTTGTTAAATTTGTTAATTCTTTAACCTTTAATGTTTTATCTATTAATGACCTAAACAATTTTTAAAAACCTTCTCACGCTGAATAAAATTTGACTCATTTCACCTCAACGCTGAAATAAAATTTTGTACTTTTTTCTTCAAAGTTAATTTTTGATTTGTATGTGAAAATGTAATTAAAAAAATACATCATCATTAGTTTTTTGTTACATTAAAAATTGTTTACTACGTAAAATATAATAGTAAAAAATTGCAAAAAAAAACAAAAATTTTAGTATTTTATTTATTTTTTTAAAAATTGGAGCAGTAATATTATGAAACAATATATAAAAATGTTAAAAATAAAAAAAATAAAACATATTATCGGGCGATTAGTATGTTGGAGAGGTGTGATAAATCTCAAAACACTTATCAGGGTGCAGAGACGGCAATACAAGTTGTGCAAAAGTAGATGGTTTCTTTTCTTTGTCCTATATGCATTGCAATATTTGTCTTTGCAATATGCATTTATTGCACCCAGAACAAAAGTTTTGGTATCTGAGTCATCAGGATTTTCCATTTTATTCAATAAAATAAAAAAATATTTACACCAAGACAATTCACACAACATAAAATATTCACTCAAATACTGTTAATACAACACATAAAACAATTAAAACGTTAACAAAAAATATTTACAACCCAAAATAAAAACTACGAAAGATCTATAAAACAATACTTCTTCAAAACAATGCTCAAATGCAAACACGGAGGATATGACCTATCAGATTAGTGAGACTGCGATTATAGCTGCTATCTGCTCTGTAGAAGCTATAGGATGCTCACGCCCCCGGGCAATTCCAGACAAAATAGCGCCCCCTCCACTGCCTCTTAGCATAGAACATTCAACAAAACATCCTTCTCTTCGTGAATAGACAGCGCACATGCCTCTGCAATCTACCAGAACTTTAGTGAACTACCTAATTAACCAGAGGCTAAAATATATTTTTGCGACTTTAAATGTAATTCACGTTTGGGTCAAAGTCTACCGTTGCGGTTATACTTTGCCGTGTGGGAAGGGTTAAGCATTCAAAACAGATTTTAAAGTCATTTACATAAAGCCTAAAAGTTATAGTTTCAGCCCTCTTTATTTGGTGTAGTATCACATCTTCTACACTCTGTAACAATTATTTTATTTGAAATATCATTAATCTTATCATTTTCACTTTCGTATTACGAAACCAGATCATTTTATAACCTCACAACTTCTAATTCATCAATATAGTATTGCAATGACATTCTGCCAGCAAACAAATTATAAAAAAAATACATCTTTCGCATAAAATACACACACTTCTTCGCACAAACAAAAGCTTCCAAAATTCACAAATAAATCATAAAAATAGTAAATTTCGCATAGCCTCTACATACAATGTACGTGAAACTCATACGATATAAGACAATATTGGTACACATGGTGGTCGATCACAGTATCGGAAATAAGTAGACCGAAATGGTAGTATATTTGTTATAAAAAAGTATATGTACAGTAAAGGGTCGATTATCCGAACTAATTGGGACCGAGGGGGTTTGGATAATCAATTTCTTCGGATAATTAAATTCACTGTGTATTCGCTAGTGCAGGCGGCCAGGCAACTGGCTGATTCAACAGCGGCCGCTGTTCCGTTGAGCGCACAAACTCCCTGAAGTCTACAACTCATCTGACTATGCGAGTCAAAAACTTTAAATTCGGAATTATGTGCAGTACTGTACTTATTTATTTACAGTAAATTTCTGCGATCGGATGATGACGTTTCGGATAGCTGACATTCGGATAATGAACGCTCTACTGTATATACAGTAGAACCTCGATTATCCGAAGTAATTGGGCCGGGCAGACTTCGGATAACTAAAAACTCAGATAATACGGTAGGCCGTGAGAAAACCATTGAGGTGCGAGTTCTTGCATCATTATTTCGTTATAGGCTGATTTTGAGCCATACTTACTTGAAAATCTATTTTATTTGGCTTTAAATAATATAGTTTCAAAACAAAGGTTTCATAATGTACTCAAATTAAAGAAATTGTATACTGTAAGCTACGTAATAAAAACCACAATAATAATGCCTCTAAAGTTTTTCATGCTCGCTTTTTTTATTGATTGTCTAGCCTCTTCTTCATTTGAATACCATAGAAATACCCACTTTTCAATTTCCGATCTATTTCGTCTCCAATCCCGACAGTCACTTCCCCAACAAAAATCACTTGCCACTTTTTTTATTGAATCACCTCCATCAAATCGTTTAATTGCTCCCCATTTTTAATTTAAAGATAAAACAACACGCTTTTGCTTTCCACTCATAATGACACTCTCATTCACAAAATTTAACACCGACACCAACTTAAAACAAAAGAACAAAATACAGTAGCCAGGGTAAGAAACAACTCGTGGGAAAGGATGGCGAGTCCTAAATACCATGTCACAAGGAGGGGAGTGTAAACAGGCCCTAGACCGCTTTGCCATTCACTATAGTACCCGTCCGCTAAAGGTCACCATACTATTGCGATGGGTAAGAGACGAAATGTTTTCAGGATGTACAAGACAAACAACCGTTTTGCTTTCTTTCTGATCAATCTAACACAAAAGTTTTTATAATAAATTCATTTATTAAGAAATCCTCTCAAGCTTGAATTATTTATCGAAATCAATTAAGTTAACTTAAATTTATTTGCAAGTTAACAGAATTGATTTTGACAAGTTTTTTTATTTTTTTATTTTAATTTGCATTGGATAATACGGAAACTCGGATAACCTAGGTTCTACTGTATACTTATATTTATGTGCATAGTAATAGTAAATACAGTATTATATATATATATATATATATATATATATATATACAGTAACTATAATTTTGGGGTCGACTAGTGACCATGAAGCAAAAATAACTAGGTAGAATTTTTAGGTAAGTCGCACATGGTAACAAATGCTATAGGTACTTTTTTAAATGTACAAAAAAAAACATGAGCTGGAAGTGATTGAATTGTGGTGAATGAGTTATTACAATCAGAGAGCATAGTGTGATCTAAGAGTAGTTGTTATGATCTCCTCTCGTCATCTCATGTCTATTTTGCCCTGCAAGATTAAGTTTGTGATTTTTTACAAATCCACTCTAGCACATTATTCTGTATTACAATCTCCTTACTTACCCGAAGCAATGGGATGTTCGCTATTGATCTCAGCAATGCCAACTACAGTCAACAGTCTGCTGATGGAACAAATATCATCGTCCACAAACAAGCAGATACGTGACACCATCGGAGTTCCGTAAGTCACGGTGCCTGTTTTGTCCAAAAGTACTACCTTCACCTGGAATGATAACAAACAATTAGTAACAACAACAAATGTTTAAGGTCAGTTCTTCATTCAATAAAATCATGGCTGTCAATACAGTTTCCCCAGTAACTAGGGGTGTGCAATTAACGAGAAAATCTCAAAATAATTTAAATCTCATTGACATGAGTAGGATTTTTTCTTAACTTTACTGTCGATAAATTTTGCCATTTATTTCTTGGCATGTTTTGACAGTTTTCTGTTAAATTATTTTTATAAAGTGTAGGCTAGTTAATGGAAAATGTAAGAGAATACCAGTGCAATACAGTGTAGTACGTACAGACACTACACGTACAGTGTAGTATGTACAGTGCAGTACATATATCAGTTTAGACAGGGCGGGACCCCACTAATTTACACGTAAAGACTCTAAGGAAAATATTTGTTTCTTGAATTTTTTTAATTTTTTTTTTTTTAATTTATTATTTATTCCATAAATCAAATTTTACAAAAAATTGACAAACAAATTATCATTTATGGATTAGTGCCCACATAGACACGAGGCCTGTGCGTGGGCACGAGTTATGCACAACATAACTCTACAGTAATAATTATGGAAAGAGAAGAAAGAAAAAAATAAGAAGAACACAATTTTAAAATGTACAAGAAATTATCAATAGGTCATCACCAGAACAACAACGTCACTGCTGTGCCCACACCAAAAATACCCTTACAAAGAATCAGAATTAGAACACGAGATAAAAAATTAAATTATAAAAAAAGCGACATATAGGCTAAACATAACTTTATACATAATCCGGAAAAATGACGGGACAATAATCCCTCCCTACCTCCCCCAACCATAAAAAAACTTGCTTTTTATAGGCCTTATCTTCATAATTTTGAAATAGTCTCAGGTTTTTTGGAATATTACTGAAAATCATCTGTGAAACGTAATATGAGTTAGCCGTGGATACAGATCTATAAAGCCTATCTGTTCTTATATACCCACTGCTTGAGAATGACAAGTAAAATGTGAATGACTCGAAATACAAAAAATGAAATTGGAATTTTTACGTAAAAATGTTAAAAGTTTTTTACAAAAAGTTGTCTGATATTAAAAACGTTTAAACAGTCATACAGCTCGTCAGATGTATATCTTTTTGGTTTACGCAGCGCCATCTTCATAACAGATCTCTGGATGACACCTAAAGGAGCCAGTATGGATTTGCAGGCACATCCCCAAACTATTATCCACCCCAAAAGCAAAGATTGGCAATAAGCAAAGTACAACTGTCTTATTTCCCGAAAGTATAATATTTCATTTAAATTTTTAAAAACATAGATTAACTTTCTAATTTTACGACTCAAATAGTCAACATGTGCCGAAAAATTTAAGCGTTTATCAAACAAGACACCCAAGTATTTGTAGGAGTCAACTCCATCAATGTTACTACAGCCGCAGAGCTTACTTAGGTAATTCTCACACGAATGTAATTTAATATGTTTATAAGGACAATACTAATGGACCTAAGGGCTATAGGAAGGAACTTTGTTTTAGATATATTAAGGGTTAAAACGTTTTGATCAAACCATTTTTTCACTACCGACAAATCCTTTACAACCTTCCCAACTATTACCTTCGAATAAAATGGCCGTATCATCCGCAAATAGGTAAAAGTTCCCATCAATATTGATTTTAGACAAATTATTTATATAAATCAAAAACAGAATAGGTCCTAACGTTGACCCCTGGATGACGCCATATTCCACAGGCTGAGGTTCAATATTTACTCCACACACTGACACCATTTGTTTCCTGTTCGACAAATAGCTTTTGAACCATGAGTGGGCATTACCACGAAACCCGATTAAGTCCAATTTATTAAGCAATATTTGTCTATCTACCGAATCAAAAGCTTTAGCTAAATCCAAGAAAACTATAATAATTTTCTTATTCCCGTTGATTCCTTCATTAATATTTTTATTTAAATCGAATAAAGCATTTGAAATATTGATGATCCTTCTAAATCTATACTGGCACCTAGACTAGAGATTATTAGTATTTAAGTATGACACTGATTGATCTTTTAAGATTTTTTAAATTATTTTAGAAAACACGCTCAGCATAGAGAAATAGGATGAAAATTTTCAAAA
The DNA here is from genome assembly GCA_018207615.1 of Philaenus spumarius. Classification (NCBI taxonomy): domain Eukaryota; kingdom Metazoa; phylum Arthropoda; class Insecta; order Hemiptera; family Aphrophoridae; genus Philaenus; species Philaenus spumarius. The sequence continues at coordinate 54,563 of JAGFPH010002873.1, read as the reverse complement.
TTCGTCAAATCCCCAGTCTTGTATAGAGGAACAACCTTCGCCAGTTTAAATGCCTCTGGAAACTCACCCAACTCAATGCTTAAGTTTATAATATGATGAAGCGGTTTTACAAGAAAATTACAATTGCTTTTTAAAAGTGATGCTGACACCCCATCATATCCAGGAGCAGATCCACCTCGAAGTCTGCTGATATACTGCAAAATGGTATTTTCATCGACCAAATCAATCCTAAAACATACGTCAGCTCTGAAGTCGATGTCATTTATTACTGGGGTACCACTACAATCAATAACTGTAGCCAAATTATGACCTATCATGGCAAAAAATTTGTTAAGTCACTTGCAATGTCCTTTACATACATTTGAATTTAACACAGCACCCTTTGAAAATTTCTCAATAGGAAAAGTTTTGTTTTTCCTCTTGTTACTCGATATTTCATTCACCGTTTGCCAAAATACCTTAGGATTGTTCATATTTTCATTTATTTTATTTCTATAATATGAATGTTTAGTCAATTTTATAATGTTTGAAAGTTTATTTTTATAGCTTTTAAAATATCTCTTAAGATCAGTATTAAAGGGCTGTTTAATTGCCAGCTTACTTAATTTATCTGTTTTACAAATCGATCTTATTAGTCCAAATGTTATCCACGGTTTAATTTTAAAAAAAATCTAGTATTTGAGTTTAAAATATTGCTTTCCGATTTTTGTATACTAAGATTTATAATGTAAAAAAAAACAATTACAACTATTGTATAGGTCAGTTTCATCAATAACTGCACTCCACGATTGTTCACTCATGAACTGTTTAAATACCAATTTATCGATGTAGGAATTTGGCCCGATATGTTTCGCTGCATCATTGGTTGACGTGAACTGTATTTCCAACGTGGTACTAAAATGGTCCGTGATACTCGTGTGAATCACAGCTGATCATACATCATTATAACGAGAATGCTTTACAAAAATATGGTCAATACAAGTCTGGCCTTATGACATCACTTTGGTCGGAACATTTATGGCACTAACAAAACCTGTTTTAGTCATAACACCCAAGTAACGTTCTACATGTTCATCACATTTAAGTAAATTAATGTTCATATCCCCTAAACATACATAACTTTTATCTTTATAAGTTACAGTTACAATTATACTGAGTTATAATTCCAGCGTCCTAAAAGACATATAAAAGAAATGTTTAAAGATAAATCCAGTATTCAAAATAACTTAAAGGAGCTAAATCAAGGATTGAAACTATTAAACAATGTCAGTTAAATTATTATTTATTTTATATATAATGTTCCATTTTGTAATAGCTCAACAACCACACAACATGACCGATAATAGCACAAAAAACAAGGTGACATGCTGCAGACTGCAATAATGAAATAGCTTCACTCAATAGCTTCAATTATCTGGAGGACAGAGTGACCAACAGGAAAGGGACAGCATTAAAATGAACTGAAATCAATATTGATATTCAAGAAACAAATATTTTACTGAGACAAAACGCCAACTACCATTTGATTTAACATAGTGACTTATGAAAAATAATGTAACTTAATGGAAATGTATTTTTAATTCTTTTAAATAGGCTACCGACGATTTCCTTTTTACCTTGTGCGCATTTTCCAAAATTTCTGCACCTTTAATGAGGATACCATTCAGAGCTCCCACACCAGTGCCTACCATCACAGCCGTAGGTGTAGCTAAGCCTAATGCACAAGGACACGCGATTGCAAGAACACTTAAAGCACAGCGGAATGCATACTGGAAAATAACTCCTTCTTTGTTCAAGCCTTCTTTGTCCATGTTCTGAAAAAAAAAAACAATTCCGTTAAAATTTGAATCTATAATAATTCACTTTTTCTATGTAAGTGAAAAACCACTTGGGTCATCATTTCTGCCTATTACTGTATCGAGCATGCAACGTAACATAAACAAAAAGCAATTAAAACCAAAAATAAAATAAAATCTAACAAATAACATTAAATTATTACAGATTACTATTTATAATAGAAATAAATAAAAATATTTCTAATCTTAAAATTACTTAACAAGGAAAAATAGATTGCATCATAAACTTACAACTAATTAACAACGAATAACTATAAACTTTAAGTATAAAATAAAACACCAATAAAGAAAGTATATAATACCAAAACAAAAACATCATAACACAACATACCACAAAACTAAATCAAAGATATTTTATAAATCTTCACATACTGAAAAATGTTTCTAAGTACAGATTATTTACAGTTTTTAATTTTTGAAAAATATAGTAACTAAAATAATTGTTTACAAACAAATTTCATATAAATTGTAAAAATTTGTTTTAGCTGCCATTTTGAAATGGTTGGAGATATGACCAAAGTTTTCATACATAAAATGTTCAACTTTAAATGCTCTTAAATATGATATTGAACTCGACTTGCTATTTGAGTTTTTTTAGCTATGGACTTTTTAATTACTCTTATGTCAACATTTTTTATTATTTGAAAACTTGTGAAAAAGTGCCCAAGTTGGACAGTTATTGAAAGGGCATATAATTAGCCATGTTTGGTAAAATTTTGAGTTTTAATTAATTAAATTAAGATTATTGAAATTAGTTCCGAAAATTCAATATTTTAAACTTACATTGATTGGAATGAAGTCAACATTAATGTATCCTACTATGATCCATATGATAAGAGTACAACTGGAAATTAAAATAACGAAGGGTACGAAATATCCAGCAATCTTATCCGCCAACTGTTGGATCGGTGCCTTAGATGTTTGCGCTTCTTCAACAAGTTTTACAATCTGTGCAAGAGTAGTCGCTTCCCCAGTGTGAGTCGCTACAACCAGCAACAATCCATTCTGGTTGATGGAACCTCCGATGACAACGTTACCTAAACAATAAAAAAATATTTGATTATTACGATGTACTCACCATATCCATCAGAGGATAGTGAGTTAAATTTGTGCATGGATCAATTAATTATAAAACGGAGAAGTTTGAATTTAACTCACATGCAAAGGGTTCCGTACTGCCAAAAATGTTACTAAAATTGTATTAACTTTTCAACAGATAACTTTATTTGTAACAATTATACCCTATATGTGTTATATGATTCACTGAGCACAACGCAGCTAAGAGGAGTTATATGTTTCACTCAGCAAAACACAGCTGAGAGGAGTTA
>JAGFPH010002873.1:5948-51369 GCA_018207615.1 Philaenus spumarius | reverse complement strand
CACTGAGCAAAACACAGCTGAGAGGAGTTATATGTTTCACTGAGCAAGACACAAAATAAAATGACCTGCTGTTTTTCTTACACATTTGGCTTCATAGCAACCTACCGGACGTATAGGTTACGTCTTAATAACAATAACCCATCAACACTTCATTTACTCAATATACCAAACTGATCATCAAATAACTGTTATAACTATATCTGTTACATTAATTTTTCATTAATAACTATAGTTTGATTATTGTAGTTTGATCATCACTGAAGAAGGTGACATTGTCGTTGACACACATTTGAGTAAATAACGTACTAGTCAAGGGATTTTGTGTGCAAGTTTTATTCTTTCAAGTTTTATTTTTATGTTTCTATTTTAATGTATATGCTATTTTACGAGACACGTTTTATATATTAATTGTGACCATACAACATGTTATTTTAAAAACATAAAATGATGAAATTAAAGATAAAATATCAGTACTTAACACTATTTACCTTTCTTTTTAGGTACTGGCATGGACTCGCCAGTGATGAGAGATTCATCGCACGTAGAATGTCCAAATATAATTCTGCCATCGACAGGGACCTTAGAACCAGGAACAATCTAAACAAAAACACAAGTTTTTTAAAGGAATGCGACATCTGACAGTTAGTTGTAGGGTTAAATATTTTATGAAAATTTTCTTTGTTCATAGATTTCCTCCTATAAATTGATGTGTACGTGACCATGCGTTTTTTGTTCATGGCCTTGTAAATTTGTATTTATATATATATATCTTTTGAGTTTAATAATTTTGATAAATAAATGTTTAAAGGTATAACAAATGACATGCCTTGATTTCATTGTATTGATCCTTTTTCATTTGTAATGTATAGCAAGGCGTATTAAAGAAGGTGTGTGCATGCGCAGCTTCTCCCTCCACTCTAGCCTACCCGTGACGTAGAGTGCTACACAGTCGGAGCTCCAGTCTAGACTCCTTCGGCATATTTACCGCCGAAACCTGTTCGACCTTCAAGCTCTTTTGACGTCATATTATGTTATTAATTATAGGCAACATAGTGTATTATTGTAATACATTTCTTATAATTAATAACCATTAATTATAATGCATTTTTGTAACTCAAACAAAAAAGACAGCTTTTTACGAGTAAGCTTTCATCGGTTCCCAAGAAATGTTGAATTACGAAATAAAAAGCTACACTATCCCTGATTAACATAGGCTATAATTAATGTTAATAAAAACAATGTGTATTTCAATATTTGTAAATTTAGTCGGAAAAAATCTTAGGTTAGACCTAGAATGATGAACCAACACATGTATTTACATTCAATACCACAGCGACCAATTGAATAAAATGACTGTTTGCTCCAATATTTCCATTAACAGCTGATTTCATACTTTGAAGCAATTATTTGTATTTTAAACTTTTAGGTTAGGTTTTTATTGAAGTATAGACCTGAGCCTTGGTGGTTCTTTTAACCTTTATTATAACTGCTGTTATAAAATATACGAAAAATTTGATTTGAACATTTAACATTATTTACCATCTTAGCTTTGGGGTTATTATGAATCCTAAACAATTATTATAAAGAAAACATAAAATGATTATGTTTTAGAAGGTTCCAACGAGGTTGGCGTGCGGAGCACGCAGGGGTTTCCCCTATTTTTGTATATGTTGGATTTATAACTAAAAAATTGTGTAGTATTTTTCTAAAACCCTTACTTTTGAAACTTTGGTTTACCAATCTGTTTTTTTTTTTTTGTCTTTTGAAGTGCAAAAATAGTTAGAGAAATTTGTTTAAATATTTTGTTTACTTGGCAATGTTCTCCATACTTTCCTGAACAATAAAATGTATAATAGTGTACACTTTACTTGAATAAGATACATTCTATCAAAGTGATAATGACAAGTGTACAAGCAGTAAAAAAGTGCCTGACGCTTAGACAGTTAAAACATATATTTTTAGAGTATGAAAATTGTTTTATGTTTGAAGTGGACAGAATTTAAGCCGTAACTGAAATGCTGTTGTAGGTTATTAAACAATTTTAAAGAGTAACAAAAATAAAATATTGGTGGTACAAATTATTTTATTTATTTGATGTATAACTCTTTAAAAATATATATATATAGCCCTGAAATATGCTAGGATACAATTACAGTTTAAAAAAATAATTACGAAATTATTTTAGTACAGTAAAAAAAAAATATTTGTTAGTAGTCAAATTTACGATACATAAGTAATCCTGTGACAAAATTTTGACATAAGTAATCTAGGGTTAATGCTGAAATAAAACTCAATGTTGTATTCACCACGACCTTTTATTTATCACCTAGACTAGGCTACTATTTTTTTAATTATTTCATTGATAATTAGTTTATATTAATTTTGATTTATTATTTATCCTTGGGTAGGCTAACTAAACAATCACAATTTTAGATAATTTCAATTTTTGAAAAGTAAATTTAATAGCCTACTAGTAATAGTAGGCCTAGTAAACATAACAAAACCAATAAATTTAAAAAATCACTATCTTATTGATGGTAAAAGGTTTTACCCTATAGAGCTACTTAAATTTGTCAACTCTTTAAAAATTCATATTTATATATTAAACAAAATTTACCTGTTCACAACAATGTGAATAATAAATAACGAAGAGAAATGAGAACTAATAACAAATTAGATTAGCGTACATTCAATCGCCACAAGAAGATAGTAACTATGGTTTTGATTACAATCTTATTTGTAGGACAACTTTCAAAAAAAAAATTGATGTCAGTATTTACTACATTTTATTCTCTACATTTCTATGTCTTTGAATGCCTACCGAAAGTAATAGTAAAAAACTTCCTCACTTAGGGTAGTTTTTATGTCATTCAAACCCGTATATTAGATTTAGGCTTGTTTCAAAATTATACGCCTAGAAATATTTGACCATGGACATAGATCATTTTAATGCTCACTTTATTACCTTTCCATCGATACCAAAAACATAATTTTTAGACAACCATAAAGTATTTAATTCGCAGTTTGAGCAAAAGCTTACAATTGCGCTCGGAACTGCTGGTTCAGTGTGTAGCACGTGACGTAGCTGCGCGGGCCGGACGAGTTCACGCTCCTCGATGCACACACCTTCTTTAATACGCCTTGAATGTATAGTACCTTTCTCGCAACTCGTACGTACTGCTTAGAGAATGAGAAATTAGAATCATTTTTTGAAAATTATTATTATTAAATTGATAAGTCAGAATAATACATTAAAATTACAACAAGTACAATAAACACACTGACCTTTAGGACGTCTCCTCTCTGTACTAAATCTACCGAGATCTGTCGCTCTGAAAATACTTCAAAATTTTCTCCAATTTGTACCAGAAGAGCATCAGTGGCTTTCAGAGAGAGAAGTTTTGACAGTGCTTCAGAGGTTTTGCCCTGGACACAAAATTAAGCACAAGTTGCAACAAAACTATACGTCATGGTTACCTTTACATTTGGATTGGCAGTTAAATTGGGAGCGTCATATAAAAAATTTATGTAGCAAATTGTCTTACTTTAATGCACAAATTTAAGGCCTGCATCAGTATATACATGCTAATTAATGTGTACAGTAGAACTCCAGTTATCCGAATCAATTGGGACCGGACCCCAATCGGATAATTTAATTTTTTCCGAAAAAATGGTCTATTTTAATTTTTTTGGCACTGGCTTAGCATTTATGCGACTGGAGTCGCTATCCGCACATACTACAGTAGCGTATACACGTTTTATAACTTTAACGTTTGAGCACTATCATCGCGTTAACGCGACTGATATAATTCTTTTACTGGCCTTTGCTTCATTCTATTAGCTTTAAAATAAACTATTTCGACTTTCGATACTGTACTAGCTAACAGTAGAAAATAGAGAGAATAAAATCATGTCGCCAGAACGCGATTCTAGGTTTTGTCGAACCCTATTTTGAAAAATGAATTAGGAATATATATGCTTCATCCAAAAATGAAATTTGATTATAACAAATTGTAGAGAATAAATCATAGGATTGAACTGTATTGCTTAAAATTGTTAAAAATAATTTCACTTTGTTTCACTAAATTACAACGAGTAAAACAAACCTCTCGCTAGCGCTAGGCATATAAAGACAGACGCATTGTCCCATGCTTGAAATAACCTAGTCTGAGCATGAATTCGGATTTATACTATGTTAGTCCCAAAACGGTTAATTAATTACTGCATGTATGTTGAAAATGGGAGAACAAAACTGCTGTAATTTAAAATAAAAAGAGCCTTTAGAAAAGGTAACACTTTTACATGTTAAGCGTATGTACATAAATGAATGTCATTGTTTGCTGAACATCTCGTTCAAAGTAAACTGTTTGACTGTATTATCCGTTTGACACCTGGCGCCTACACTAGCTTCGCAGAGGGAAGAACAATAGCGTGCGTAGACAGAATCACTATTTTGCGAATTGCAGTACGTTCCCGTCTTCATTTTTTTTCTCTGAAATTCTGAAAGCGATTCGGATAGTTGGAGTTCAGATAGTTGGAGTTTTACTGTACTATGCATTTTGCCATTCACACTTGACGTATGGTATAACACTATAAACAGTATGGTATAACAGCAGTAGTTCACAAACAGTTTTTGTTTGGCAAAAGAGAATAGAACCGTAAAGAATGTTCCAGAAAGAGATCGCTGTTTGCACATATTTAAAGAATTTCAAATAACGACATTACTCAGATTATAGATTTACTATTGTTTACTAAATGTCAAGGGAAATCTTAAGCGTTATACTCTCAGGCAAGATATTCACAGTTACAGTACTAAAAGCAAATATTTTATTGATCCAATACATCATGTAAGGCTTACAAAACTAGCAACAGTCATTTATGTATAAAAATAAAACTGTTTAATAAATTACCTGAGGAAGTTTGGACAACTGGTTTAAAGAATTTTAAATTAAGAGTCAGTAGTTGGCTCAACTAAAAACTTTCTATTCTGTCCAGGATTATATGGTTTGTGATACTAGTTCATTAAGTTTTAAATGTTTATTACAATAGGTTGTCATTTTGTAGTTATTCTTGTTAATTGTAGTTATTTGTTATCCTTATTTAATTTTATAGGACTTTTTAATGTAATTTTACTTTCACTCATTGAATGATTTATATGCAATGTGATCTCTCGAATATAGCAATATAATCTAGTTTTTAAGAATAACATGTTTAAAAATGTCACAATATGTGTTTTTAGTACATATTTGTAATTTTATGTACACACGTAAGGTTTTGACATTTGCCCATTGCATTCTAAAATGTTTAAACACAATAAAGCACCGACTTATTTATGTTCTGTTGAGAATAAAAGAAAATGTGCTATGTTACAGCCAGAAAAAAATTTAAAATTGTATAACTTTCTTTAGAAAAATTCCTTTTAGATTTAATTGTAAATGTTTTTTTCAATTTAAGTGAGGTTTAATTCAGATGAGGTCTTCCTAGTTCTTTAGTTTTTATTTGGTCTAATAAGGGAAGAGGTATTAAATCAAGTCTTACTTTGTTTCTTATTGTTCTTTTCAAATGTTCTTTATTTATTTAAAATCACATAAGTTGCAAGTTATTAACAATGTTAAAATATCATAAACATTAAAAAAACAACCAACTCTAACGGTAAAACAAACAGATACAAAGTTAAATTTTTTTTTCAAAATTCAACATAATTCAAACATATTAGTTTGCCATTTTAAAATTGCTCTTTGTAAATTCCAAGAGTAGGTGAAATTGTAAGTAATAGTGTTGTAAGTAAATTGTGTTTGGATTAGTAAATATGTGTACAGTTTAAGTGTTGTGTTGTTAGGCTCCAGAGACGACAAACCTTCTTTAAAAAAACTTTAACTTTTATTCGTCCTCTTGAAAAAGTGTTTTTTTTTTTTATTGGATACGGTAACACAACAACTTACCTTGGCTACATGTTCCAGCCATCTCCCCAGAGAAATAAACACAAACAGCATGGGTGGAGTGTCGAAGAAAGTTAGAGGACTCGTATTCTGTTCCAACGACATGGAAATGCCGAGTACAACAACAGAGTATACGTACGAGATAGTTGTAGCCATGCTGACAAGAACATCCATGTTGGTGGTCTTGTGCTTCAGAGCCCGCCATGCTTGTTTGTGGAAATGCCATCCTCCAAAGAACTAAACAAACAAAAATTTCAACATCTTAACATTTATTTAAATATATTGAAGTTCTACAAAATTGTTACTTATTTACCAATACTGCCATTTTCCTAACCACAGTCCAACAATAATTTTACACTCCGCAGCTGCTGCGAAATCGTACAGTGATAACAAATCAGACGAACACAAACAAGATTCTAATAAAATTGAAGTGAACGCGGGACAAGTGCAAAAGTCTTGTCTGTGACTGAAGCGTTAGCTGGTAATGACTCAGTCCCACTGCGTAATGACTGCTGACGTTTAAAAACATAATGTGTATTGTATTTTGCGTTTTCATACACAGCATAACAGATCTGGATAAAGAGGACCAACTTACGGGATTCTAATGTGTGTAAAAGCATAAAGCCCAGCTTTTTTCAATATTAGTAAAATTAAAAAAGTAAAATAAAAACGGTTTCTTAGTGAAAGTAGAGGCAAACAAAATTTTTCACTACATAGAAAGGTATGATAAATTTGAATTATATACACAGCTCTACTTACTTGGACAGGAGTGGACAACAGAAACATGATCAGGTTTTCCAACGATAATCCGGGAGCTATACAACACATGTCATGGTGGTCAAAGTATCCCAGGCTCATTCCCATCATGAAGTACACCATAGCTAACATGCACGGCAGACCGAAGATCATAGAGATCAAGAAAGCATTGCGCCATTTAGCAATCTCGACCCTGAAACAAACGTACAGTATAAAGTACACACTTTGGACATCCGCAGTCTTTCTACCTAACCTAAGATGACCTGAATGATCCGATGTAGGAGAGAAGGCATTGAATGGACTGTGAAACAGATGTATTCTTGTTTATAAACGAGTGAATACAATTGTGGTTTTTCACAAATCAAACTTTGATTCTTCAATTAAATAAAGACACTCTATAAAAAATTTTTTTTTAATTAAAAAATTTTTTTACAAAACTACTTTACGATACATTAACAGATGAATGAATTTTGCTCAAAATGTCTCTTTTAGAAAAAATTTTATAAAATGATTGATAAGTATGTTAGATTTCACCTAAGTAATCAAAATGGATCTTAAAATGTCAATATAGTATATTGAGTTTCGTCCGAAAACCAAAAATCGTTCATTAATGAACACTCTCGTTTTGTTGGTACATTAGTGCCAGACAGACTGAGTAAAAATTAACATATCTGAGCTTGGAACAGTTCTAAGCTAACATTTGTAACCGATTGAAATAAGGTAACAAATTTTGTATTAATTGCCGAAATGTTTTATCAATGGATTTTAAAGTGCCAGAATGATCATAAAATTTAAGAATAATTTCTAAATTATATTCAACTGCCGCCCCGAATGACCTTTAAAAAATTCAAGTTATAAACTCAAAATCGTGACTTCTGGTTATCTTAATATAAAACCTGGCCAAAACCTGCTTTTAAACTGATACAAAAAATTTAATTTTTTTAAACAAAAATTTGACAGAACAATTCGTAAACTAAAATGATCAAAATAAAATAACATTACTTTACTTAGTCCTAATATTTTATTAATAATTTCAGGGCACTTGGAATTACAAACAAGTTTCAACCTACCTGTGGTCGAGTTATCCTCTGACCTCTTTCTCACGTTGGGACATGATCACAGCATTTCAGGGCACTTGAAATTACAAACACGTTTCAACTCACCTGTGGTCGAGGTATCCTCTGACCTCTTTCTCACGTTGAGACATGATCACAGCATTTACGGGCACTTGGAATTAAAAACACGTTTCAACTCACCTGTGGTCAAGGTATCCTCTGACCTCTTTCTCACGTTGAGACATGATCACAGCATTTACGGGCACTTGGAATTACAAACACGTTTCAACTCACCTGTGGTCGAGGTATCCTCTGGCATCTTTCTCACGTTGAGACATGATCGTAGCAGAAAATCCTAATTTCTCAATCGCTTCCACAATAAACCTAGTTCCACTGACTTCGGGATCGTATTTGAACCTCCCTCGTTCTGTCGTGAGAGCGACTTTAGCGTCCAGAATTCCGGGCAACTTCAACATAGAACTTTCAATTTTGTTCACACACGATGCGCATGTCATTCCCATGATCTGTAAAGAAAGAAAATAATTGCAATTGTACTGCCTTTAACACGTTTTAAGTTGTGGCACATTCCCCTACCTCATATAAATATTTAATAAATATACTAGTAATATTAATCATGGGTTCACATTTACATTGTACTTGAAGTAAGGATTTAGGTAATCTAGTGCAGGGTTTCTCAAAGTGTGGTCCGCGGACCCCTGGGGGTCCACGGGCGTGGTGTTGGGGGTCCGCGGAAGATATTTGAATCTTTATTTTAAAAAGCACATATACCAAGAACATCTGCTGTTTTTTCAAACAAAAATTTTTAATAAAAAATGTGGAGGTGGCGAATGCGTTTGATAGTGCCTTCTAGCCATGTAATACTAATTGTATGCTCGGTCCAAACCGTGCTTTCATTTTCGTACCTAGCCATTTGAGCGGGACAATACTGTTTTCAACAGGTGGCTACTCAGAGTTGAGGATTGACCGCAGCAATGCTAACATTGCACCAACGCCGTAACATTTTTATACAGTAGTTCCGTGTTTAGTGATTTTTTTAATGTACGTAAACAATATTTTATTCCAATGTGCAGTGCGATAATTTATGTTGTAATTTGTGTGTATGTGTGTGTGTTCGTGCTTTTTATTTTTGTTTGACGTGCGCACATGCGAGTTATTTCAACACCTGAAGATGAGAACCTGTTCTCGGAACACGTAGTATAAACTACAAAAAGTTGCATGACGGAAATCCAGTCATATATATATATATATATTTATATGTTTATATAGGTATACTAAATTTAGTTTAATAATATGTACCGAATGTCAGCTCTCTAGTTTGTAGGAAATGATTGTTATTATAAAGGTACCTCATTGTAACTAACACTTTAGACGATAGCACAGACTATAGAATTACTCCAGACCTCTCACTGCCATACGAAAAAGGGTACGGGCTAATTGAGTCAGTTTTGAGCCGCTAGAGTTCAGGTGCATATCTACTGTAAGTTATTAGGAGTCCGATGTTGCCAGATTGCACGAGTGATGGGGTGGGCGTAACTGATCAAGGTCACGCGTTGTCACTAACTTCCCTAGAGTCGTGTCCTACTGTTTTACCGTGTGTATTGTGTAGGTCTGAGTGTGGTGGTTGGTCTTTAGCCTATTTGGCTGCTTAGAATTTAGATTTGTTATTTTAAATATTGGTAGCGTGATAATAGCCTAATTGAGTCAGCTATCCCATGAACGCTAACTGTATTTTATTCAATGACAAGTATAGCAATATACATTAAGGGTCGGCTCTAGCTGTCGGCCATGTTGGCTAACACTCCATAAGACCAATGTTGAATTAAAATCCAAATTTTCCTTTATTTTTGATCGGATAATTATGAACGATATGTCATTTTAAAGCTATGGTCAATATGCATGCAAATGGCTTTTCCAAAACTAAGAAAAACATTTTGTTTAATATTTATTACCAATTTAAAACATTGATTTTTAATATTTTTTTATGTTGTCACTATTAATTATAGCGAAAAACTACCAAGCCATTCGCATGAAGAATTTTGTCCCCAAGAGTTTGGTATTTTTTTAAAAACGATATTTGAACAATTGCGGGTTTTAAAAAGATTTAGGCTGAGCAATGTCCGTGTAACCTACCGCCGCTATAGGGTGACTTTAAATATTTTTTTACGTTGTAATTATTAATTATAGCGAAAAACTACCAAGCCATTCGGATGAAGAATTTTGTCCCCAAGAGTTTGGTATTTTTAAAAAAACGCTATTTGAATAATTGCGGGTTTTAAATGGGTTTAGGATGAGCAATGTCCGCGTAACCTACTGCCGCTACGCTGGAGTCGCAGGTTGCTTTCACTAGTATAGAGCAGGCCTTCTATACCTTGCGTAAAACAGCAAAAATATGCACTTCGTACTAACGTGTTTTGGACGCTGTTTTTCGTCCTAAACAGTTGTGAAACATCTTAGATTCTTCTTAAAGACTGTGTGCTTTTTTGTCTTATATCTCATAATTGAAAGAAATCAACGGCAACTCCTTTTAATCAACAGTTTAACTGAGTAAAAATTGATTATTTTTAATGCATTTTTTGGGAGTTTTAAGCAATAATTTCCATATTTTAAGCTAACAAGTAAAAAATATAAATCCTTCTTTATAACTTAAACTAGTTTTCCAGATTATTAATTTATAAATAAAATCCGAAACACGTTATTACGAATGCATGTATCAACGATTTTGCAGCTTGAGTCAGACCTTTTTATTAAAATCATACTCTACACTCGGGAGTTTTTTTCAAGGTAATTAAAGAAGAGCCTTAAGCACAATATTACAGAAGATATTGTGATAATATGTAAAATAATAGCTGGCAAATTAATTCCTGCGAAAGTAATTGGTAATATTGTTTATTTATAGTATACATTATATAATAAAATATCACACCATCAGACTGTCTAACTGTTTTTCCACAACAAAAAACAGCACTGACGAATAAAAAATATGTATAAACAATGCAAATAATAATATGTATACGTATTACAATATAATACCTGTATACCTACCATATATTTATTAATAACTGGTATAGGTACATAATAAATATATTCAATAGATTACTCTTCGGAAAACGGTCACACGCAGTTTTACTATGAATAAATAAATATGTACTCTGGTATCCTGTTGAAGCAATGTCCGCGTAACCTACCGCCGCTATATGGAGTCGCAGGTTGCTTTCTGTTTTACTAGAGCCGACCCTTAAGTTTGTGGTCCAATAGCAACTGGCATTCTTTCGCATTATCAACTTGTTTGTTTACTTTCCCTGTAATATCACTTCCACAATTTTCGTCCCCGATAACCATCGCACTAGACTGGGACTCTTTAACAAAATCCTCTTGTTTTTTGTTTTTTTTTTTTTGTTCACTAAACATTTTTTAACTGACGAGGTTAGCTTTTGTTTACACGGAAAACAGTGCACGTGGAGCTAGGACGAGGTGACAGCGCTGAATGAGTAGGCACTGGAGTGGGGGAACTTTGGGGGTTGGCCTCGCTCCTGGTGACTTTACCGGTGTCGCGGCTGGCTGCCCGTACGGTAACCGGTGACGCCACCGGCGACGTCGCCTGGTGACCTAGTCTAATACGGGCCTTATAGTGGGTGATTCAACACAACAGACGATACAATAATGCTGCCTGCCACTTCCTCGGCGGGCTGAGACGACAGTATAGTGTTATTTGGCGCTTGTGGGTTAAATCAAACATATAAATCAAGCCTTAAAAAATGTTTTGGGGAGGGTCATGACCCCCAGGACCCTCCCTCTGTATCCGCGCCTGAATGTAATCTACATGTACATTTTACCTGCACAAAAAAAGTGCACTGTGTTCACTGGTTGAACACATATACTGACACATTTATTATGCATATTTTAACACAACAACACTAGCAGCAAAACTATTATAATTTAATGTACATGGATAAAACAAACATAAACTAGACTAAAACATTGGCCCTACTATCTATTAATAAATTAAACAGTTTGAATAATGATAACAGTAATAATTACAGTAACTATGCTACTATAAAAACATACAGAATTTAAAATTGTGAATCTATCTTTGGGACGATAACTTTTGCTTGGAACGGAAAACAATGATTAAAGCCCAATTTCTTACAATATAGGTCTAATTTACATTCGTTTATGTATAACAAAAAAAAAAAACAAAAAAAAAAACTGTTGAAATAAATTATAATTTAACGTACATGGATAAAACAAACATAAACTAGACTAAACCATTGGCTACTCAATACCCTAAAACAGTTTGAATAATGATAACAGTAATAATTACAGTAACTATGCTATTATAAAAACAAACAGAATTTAAAATTGTGAATCTATCTTTGGGACGCTTGGAACGGAAAACAATGATTAAAGCCTAATTTTTTACAATATAGGTATAATTTACATTCATTTATGTATAACTAAAAACTATTCCGTAAAAAAAAAAAACTGTTGAAATAAATAAATTAATTTTAAATTATAAAAATTATAATTATAAATTATAATTTAACGTACATGGATAAAACAAACATAAACTAGACTAAAACATTGGCTACTCAATACCCTACTATCTATTAATAAATTAAACAGTTTGAATAATGATAACAGTAATAATTACAGTAACTATGCTATTATAAAAACAAACAGAATTTAAAATAGTAAATCCATCTTTGGGACGATAACTTTTGCTTGGAACGGAAAACAATGATTAAAGCCCAATAATTACTGGGGTCTAATTCTTCGGTAATATGTGGGTCATATTTTAAGGTATTTAGTTAATTTATAGGATAATATAGCTTTGGCTAGGTAATATTTCAAGTGATTATACCAGAAAGCGTAGTCTTGCTCTTTAATACACACAATAATTAAATTAGAATCAGATAAATTTGAATGTTTGTTTCTAAACAGAGCGCTGATCTACGCACGGAACCCAGCGTACCGTGGCTAGCTGCTGTACGCTCGGTCCAAAGTCGGATCCCGAGCATGGGCGTACATTTGGCAACACTTTTCAGCGTACATCGACAGTGGCGCGCACTGAGAATGAGCGTACAAATTGACATTTAAAAGCGCACCCATTTTTAACATGGCAGTGAGAGGTCTGTAGTAATTCTATAGTCTGTGACGATAGTGACACAAATTCAATGGGTATACTGTTTCATTGTAACTAGGGATAGGTCGATTCTCAAATTTATCGATTCCGATACAGATTCCAAGAAATCGATTCCCGATTCTCGATTCCAATTACCATAATTGTAAAGGGAAGTAAACATTGCTATTTAATTTTTACTGCATGGTTTTTTGACTTTAATGTAATTGGTTAATATTGTTATTGAACTAAGAGGAACTTACATAAAACTGCTGATTTGGATTCATTAAAAAATGTATACATTTTTTTCCACTATACTGCACCGAAAAAGCTGTTTTCTATACCTGTGCACATAGACGTAGAAAAAACAAACATGCAAGTCCTTATTTTCCGTGCACAATACTGTAAAATCAGCTGTGTAGGGATCAGTAAATTTACCGTTCTCCAGCTGATTTTACAAATAAAAATAAATGTACCAGTTTTAAGTAAACAGCTGATTTTACCATTCTCCAGCTTTGGGAGAACAAATGAGGCAATGATAACCACCCAGGTTTTTCGCTTTAAAAAAAACAAAAATTTAAAAATAAGAATAAACATCAGTGTTATGTAAACAGCTGATTGATTTGGTAAATGGAAATATAACAGAAAAATCAAACAAATTTAATTGCTTTTGTTTTTTTTATAAAAATATGTTTTGATTAAAAATACAGTAAAGTCCGGTTTATCCGGCCTCGTTTTATCCGACCTCTCGGATTATCCAGCCCAGCATCCAAAGAATATAACAGCAAAAAGAGGTCAGAATATAAAAAAACAATAAAAGACTTTTTTCTAAATGAAAAATAAATTTCTATTGAGAAAAATAGCACTAAGTTATTCTGTTATTTTATTGCTGTGACGATTAACAAATGTAAAATCTTTAGTTAAATACATTTTAACAAGTTTTGAGCCTTAAAATTATATTTAAGTTCAATAACTTATCATAAGATATTTATAAAAAAATTAGTCAATTCACTTCATATTCTTCATTAATTCATTGAATTTTAATTTGCTCCATCATTTTTATACAACTTTAAATCCAAAATTTGTTTGGGGTTTTTATACAATATTGTACGTACAGTACTCTAGTTAAAATATGTTACACTTGTAACAATGGTTGTATCTCCTATAATAAACCACGATATTTGGTCCATCTATTTGTTGTTTTATTGAATGATTCCAATGTAAATTACAGTAGTACTGTAAAGTTTTCTCATGTACGTTTATTGGCTTATTTTAACCCTATACCGGATTATCCGGCTTTTATGGTATCCGGCCTGATACTCTGCCATATCAGGCCGGATAAAGCGGACTCTACTGTATGTTGCTTTTTCGGTATAGTATAGTGATAAATATCGTACGTCACTCGTCCGGTACGTTTTTCCATGCTTGCACATGCAAATCCCGCACTCGGCTGCGCCTCACCCAGGAACTATCATGCTCGCACGGAAAACCCCTATTTACCAGGCTTGTAACGTAATATACTATTAAAGAGTAGTTGTTTAACTATTTAAGGATAACTTAAGAACAGAAAAACCATGTAAAATAAATATCAGTAGGGGAAAATGCAAAACATTCTTAATTTGATGTATGTAGACATTTCCCCCAGTAAAATGTTTAGGTAATTGTTATGCGAAGGCTGTTATTTGTACAAAAGAAATCAAATCAGTTAGGCTCAAGGTCAACCACTTATGGTTTCCTTTCTTATCGTGTCTATTTATAGAATTAGGGTGTCTACTGTGATGAAAACTAACACATTTTATAGATCGGTAACAAAAGTTTAATGTAATAATGCTATTTGTTTTAGGTCGGGTAAAACATTTTGGACATTTTTGGGACTTACGTTACCCATGATTTATGATTATTGTAGGAGTCCCGACGGAATGCCTTTGTTTTACTTGTTATTCATTCCCGAAAATAGCTACATTTAATTCCCACTTTTTCTGAATATTACAACTATCATCTAAATTACATTTTCGCGGACCTTAGCCTTTGTAATTTAAATTAAGGTTTACACTGGCGTTTTCTAAAATTAGAGCTAATAATATTTGGCATCGTACTTTTTTGACGACATTCGTCATTTAATTTTAAATAATATTTCACCAATGGTAGTTCATGTTCATAAAATTGGCACAAATTGTATTCGGGCATCGATTTTTTGCAAGCATTCACTGTGGTACTTAAATTATGTTTTAACGCTATTGTATTTAACGCATTGTTTTTATTAAATTGGACTAGGTTAGTGTATTTGGGTAACAATTTCTTTTACGGACATTCCATTGTTCTCGGGAGTAGGTTTATTCGCGGACATACGCTGTTGTATAATTGCGATCGAATGCCGACGTTTTATAAAATTAGCGCTAATAATATTTGGACGGGCATTCATCATTTTATTTTAAATAATATTTCACCAATGACATAAACTTGGCACAAATTGTAATTGTATTCGGGCATCGATTTTTTTTTCCGGACATTCCTGTGGTACTTAAATTTTGTTTTTTTACTAATATATCATACATTTTGCCTAATTGTATTCAGGTTTCATCATCTTTGGTGAAAACTCACTGTGGTATATTAAATTACGTTTTAACGCCTATTTTTCATGAAATTACTGCTAATTGTGTTCGGGCGTTAATTTCTTCCATGAACATTCCGTTTTTTTGTTGATAGGTGTTGTTATCGACCCATCCCTAGTTTGCAAACACACAAAGTAATCGCTACTAACGGCTAGAAATAACGGTACGGCTACTTCGGCTATTACTTTGGTGCAGTGTAGATTCTCCGAATACTTCGTATTGGAATGAAATGGGATGTAACGACTAATATAACGAGGAAATATAAACCGGGGCTGTGGCAATCGGCGTACCGAACGTATTTTCAGAGATTGGTGGTGGCCGGGCTCGGAATCGATGGAATCAGAATCGAATTTCACGGAATCGAATCGATACCGATTCCAGTGACGAGAATCGGTAGAATCGAGAATCGACCCATCCCTAATTGTAACATTTATAAAATAAATGTACAATATTTCAGCTCTCTAACTTCAAGGGAAGTAAAAGCTGGAGAATTTTAGGAGCTAGAAGCCCCGTTTTCATCTCATACAAGCAAATAATCAAAATTCTAGGGCTCCAATTTTTGTGTAAGAAAAATTGTGCAAAAAGTCTACTCTTTATTCTCATAGGAATTAAAGATGAGTTGTTTTAGGTTAGTTACACACCATTGTAACCCATTAAATGTTAGTAATCGAAACAATTTTTGTGCCACTTAACCACTACACTAAATTTGGTCCAGGTCTGTCAATTGGTATAGGCGTGCGTAGCGAATAACATTTTGAAGGAGTAATATTCAACTTCATTTGCGACTTCGGTCACACTTGCGGTTTCCCTCGTGTCATCTACCAAACAATCCAAAAGATGATCTTACCTTTACTTCTACCTGTCCTTCTCCGATCCCTGATTCTCCGATGACGCTAGCGGGAAAACCAAGATCTGTAATAGAAGCTGCGATTTGCTGAGGTTGAACGATTTCCGAATCATATTTTACTTCCGCTTTGGCCGCCAACAATGCCACCAACATGCTGTCTACACCTGAAACCCATGATACAAGGTCTGATCAATGCAATCAGTTAATGATAAGTTAACAATTACTCTAATAAACTGAAACTGATACCCATGTCAGCAATGTGGAATGCCTGTGTGTTTAGAATGCTCGAGGAAAGTGTGTGCAAATTGCTTCGTTGATACAAAGAAATGATATTGTTTGTTATTTGTTTTCTGATATTTTCAGTTTTTTAGTTATTAAAAATATTAATATTACGTTTAAAAACTTCAAAACAATTTGTTATCAAGTAAAGTACTGTAATTAGCAGTTAGTTTTGTTATCAGATTTTTTATTTACATTTAAGTATGTTTTTCAACACTTTCATAACTTTAAAATACACCAAATTAAAGCAAAATTTAAATTACATAACTTTAGTAATAATATAGTTTTTAAAAGTTAACTTAAAAAGGAAATCTCTTGTCATTATTCAGAAAAAAAATTTGTACCTTCATAATATTTTCTATACATAGTTTTCTTCCAACCTCAACATGCTAAAAGTTATGTTGATAAAAAATAAGAACACACACATTTTCTGCCTAATGCAAAATGAAACGGTTGAACACTTTATTGTATTTAATGGTTCTGTTAATAGCAGAATGTATGCCTGAACCTTCTTTAGCAAAATGGCAAGAAATCTGTGATGGGTTTGATGTTTTGTTTACTTTCCTGATTGCATCGGTTCATAATTATTAGAATAACAAAACCTAGAAAGATTTACTATCTTCTCATGAATTATAAACATTATTTGTCCATAGTTTGATTACTGTTTCTGTGTCGGCTTCATTGAAATTTGGAGTAAGCTTAATAAATATTTTGTGTTTGTTCTTCCAAATATTTATGTATATATATTTTGTGTTTGTTCTTCCACATATTTATGTATAATGTTCTCACATTGATTTCCACTTGGCTGTGGAATTTGCAACCAGTGGCATACCTAACCCACTTAGGGCCCACTTTATTTTCAGCCCCCCCCCCCTACCTCAAACAAAAGCTACCAAAAGGCTATTTTTAACTTATTTTTCTTTGGATACCCTTCTTTACCTTTCTGATCTTCTCCATGGGTTGGTTAGTGATATATACAAAGAATAAGAGAAATTTAATAATATACCGAATAAGAGAGCGAACTCATGAAGTATTCGGGACATTTTTAGAAGAGGACCGCCATGAATGTTGAATACAGGTAAACATACTGTGACTAATGACTACAAGTTAGAACTTCAGGCTATTTTTTTTAATGCTTGCATTTCTCTTATATACAATAACTTAAATAAACATAATGTGACTAAAGAATATAAGTTACAATTTCAGGCTGTTTTTTTTTTTTAATGCTTGCATTTCTGATATACAAAATAACTTAATTGATATTAATAATTTCTACTGTATATGTTTACAAAAGTCCAATTAAGTAATATATATTATTTTACTTGAATATATTATATACTAGTTAACATTTTCGATAGTTTTTGTTACCCTGACTCCATATACAATTTTTTAAGAGTGGCGGTCCTCTTCTAAAAAAGACCAGTATTCATTTATTTATTAAATACGAACAGACATTAGTCCAATAATACTGTACCAAGTTAACTGATCAAAATACAATTATAATATATGTATAATTACAAAATAATGTAATTAAAAAAATTTATTTTTAAATATGACAAAATAAGAAATTAACAAATTGAAATTTTATAGTAACAAATTTCATAGTAAATTACAAAAACGCTGGATTTTATTAATTCAGAATATGTAATAATCACATTTAATTTTAAAATTGTTTTTTTTTTTGCTTTTACATCAGAAAATTGTCTCATAAAAATTTATTTTCAAAGCCAGATTGTTTTCAATAGCTAGCATAGCTAGTCCATTTAGTCTTAGTTGGCTCATTGTTGAGCGCAATTAGTTTTTAATAATTCTTAATTTTGAAAAACTTCTTTCACAAGTTGAAACGCATGCAAATAGTTAAAAAATAGCAAATGTTGATGAGTAAACAGGTAAACACAACCACTGAAATACTATGTCACTGAACACTGTACCACTGCTTGACCTTGACTGTCTAATGTTCATCAGCTCCCGCCATAGTCAATCCCCTGCTACGTCACAAGTGCCGAGTTGTCTTCAGGGCCAACAAATATTTATAAAAAAATCATTTTTTTCTCTACTAGGCATTTTGTTACTTTTGCTGTACTTGGAATTTGTTTATTTACTTTGAGCTTGGCCATTGCATAAAGTGTGCATTTAAAACATCTTATTTTTATTTATGGAAATTTGTCAATATTTTTATAGAGGACAATTTTAATTTTTATATTAGGGTGGGGAATCAATGTGGGCCGTGGGCCCCCTTAGTAAGCGAGGCCTGGGGTAGACAGCCCCCCTCTTGGGAACGCCACTGGTTACAACCTAGTCAATGGAAATAACTCATGTGGAGACACGTGGAAAGGCTAGGCAGAGGATTCACCACACACAAGTCACTCTGTTGAATCAATTAAAATTGCAAAAGGAGCACAAGACAACCTATCCTCATGCGAAGAGCAGAGCGCCAGCTTGACTATGTTACGGGTACCTAGTGGCTACTGACAATTTACCTGGTATTTTCTTGCTATGTTTCTCAATAGCCATGACACAAGAAGCACAAGTCATTCCTTGGATGTGCAATTCGCATTTGGTTAATTTCTTTCTCAAATCAATACTTCTTGGATCCTTAGGTTCGAGATTACTGTCATTGCCTGGAAGAAATTCATTAGACATATTATAATAATAAAATAGCATAAACTACCTTTTCAAAAATAACAAAATAAATATTTAGTTTTTGTGGATATTTGTTTAGAAATTACTTAAATTTTTGTATAAAACTTTCTTCGTAGTAAAGAGTACCAAAAACAGCCATTGAAGGAGGGATAAGCAGAGGGTTCGACCATGAAAGAGCAAATTTGAGACTTGCTGATCCAACATAAGATTGAGTTGGACTCGCTAAACACTGGAGCTCAGAAAAACATGGAGCAGATGACTTCATACTAAAGAGTGTAAATAGATGAATAATTTCCTACATGACTAATTCATTAGTTAATTAATTGTAGTAGTTGAAGTGGCTAGCCTCAAACAGCTTTTATCGGGGTATTTCTTGGCAGTACGAATTGTTAGGAGCTAACCTTGACTTGTTGACAACACAACCTTGCACTATTGGTTCCAATTTAATGGACTTACTTAGTATAGTGAATAGTTCAAACATTCCTGAGTAACATAGCGTACTGGATTTTCAGAAAATATAATTTGAAAGTTAAAAAATTTTTTTTAAATCTTTTTCTAAAGGTTATGTACATATAGTTGTAGTTACCATAGCTACGCATAAATGCCAATACATAAAACATTACTAGATCTTTTCGCTAACCCTCCCCGAGGAAATAAGGTTATATTTTAAGTTTTTTTTAAATCATATAAAATATATACACAGTATATAACAGAGAGTGATTTGTTATATATCATTTTCTTCAGAATAATGTGGAGAAACATAATAAATTTGCTGTAAATGGCTAAATTAATATTTTTATTCACTTTTAAAATGAAGAAAAGTTCATTTTTAATTTTTGTAGTAAGACCTACTTAAGATACTAAATATCAAATAATGTACTATATAGTACTGTATTTTGTATTACTTTTGCGCTCCATAGGCGAACTCAGTCCGACATCGCTAATTTGTCGTTCCGCTCCACTGTCGGATTCATTCCGACAAACGTTTTAATATGATTTCTAAACTAGTGTAGAATCTGCAGTTTTCGATCTATTGAGACTTCAATGTTGTTAAAACAGTTTAGAAGATAGTGACAGATTATATTGGCTGTGTAATATATTTTACAGTAGAGCGTCGAAAATCCGAACTAATTGGGACCGAGGAGGGGTTCGGATTATCAATTTGTTCTGATTTTTTAAAATAACCAAGAAAATGTCATTTAGGCTAAAATATAATATATGCCCTTTAATCGATTAAAGTGGTTAAACAGTATAAACAGTAATGTAATTACAAAACAGTATGTAAGACTCCTTACCGGTACATATTATGATTTAGAAGAACCTGCACGTACACAGTAGGGCCAACATGATTACACTTGTAACTCTCAATTACATTACAGTACATAATTAAAGGTTCACTTGTACATTATAGTTAACACAAACGAAAAAGAAAAAAAACTGTATAGTAGGCCTACACTACTGTATGTACGTCACACTGTTATTACACAAAGAGAAATGAATGAACTTTCTGTATGTTTACTGCTAGCGCTAAAGCAGCTTATTAGCGTGATAGTGAAAACACAGTCTGTTGTGAGGACGTGTGAGAGCAGGTATTAAGAAGTGTTTAAAAAGAGATAATAATGTCAAACTGCGATGAAGATTTTTGTGAAATTTTTAACGGCGCAATAATTGGAATTTGCAAAAACGAAATTTTTGCAGGGGCTGCCTCGGAATGCGTTCGGATTTTTGAAGTTTCGGATTATTGACGTTCTGATTATCGACGCTCTACTGTATATGTCTCTGAATTTGAGCAGCTGTTTGCCAGTCATGATCGAGAAATGCAACTAACATCGTCTGTTGTCTTGCGTCTTGTAACTTTTGTTTACGTTTTTTCAAGTGGTGTTGTTTTTATTATACTTTATTATTTTGCAGTTTAGTAAACTTCTTTTGTGGAAATTTTGTTTATGTAAACAATGTAGTAAACTTGTTTTTGTTTTATTGTTTTATTTTGTGTTGAGAAATGGCATCAACAAGTCAGACGAATTTGGATACCTCCGATATTGGTTATGTATCATTATTTCACAAAAATGTTATTGTTAAAATAGATTTTTGAATAAATATAAATCCACTTGACATATTTAAGCAGACATGTAAAAAGTATTTTCAATGCTCTAATCACTTTTATTACTACTTTTAAGTTTATAAAAAGAACTTTTTTTTACTTGTTTCACCTAATATATTCAAAATAGGCCTACTCAATAAAACAATTTTGATAAACCTCTAGACTACTTTTTAAATGTTTTATAATAGTCACATTTAGTGTAAAAACGTATTTTCAAAGATCTAAACGCTATTATTCTTATTTTTAATATAATTACAAAACAACATAATTGATTGATTTTTCTGACCGATTATATTCACAATGAAATTTTATTTAAAAATCTCTCATCACTTTTTTTTCTTATTCTCTAGTTTATTACGAACAAAATGATGTATAATAAGTTATGTTTACAGACTTGGGATTAACGATTAAAATTAATCGTTAAAAATATGGGTAACTTTTAACTTAATCTTAATTTGGCGGATGCCCGAAAAGATTTGTCACCATGGAAATGCCGGCCGGGTGGGTGGTCCTGGCATGACAACATTCAATATCCCTTAGTTTGGGTTATTGCTTATTGGCCGGCCGGAAGGGATCGGCCGTCTAAAGATAGAACTAACGGTAAAGATTAGCTAACGGTAACGTAAACAAACAAAACAACGCCATCAACATCAATGTCATTCAATTAGCCCTTGGGTATACGCATGACATTACAGTTGGATAGTTTTGTTAATGTTTTATAAGTTGTTTAGTTGTTTTGCCCTGTTGTAGTGATTCACAGTTTAGATTTTATTTAGTGAGTTAGTGATTTTTAATAGTGAGTTAGGTCTAGTGTAGAAGTATTTTAATTTTTTACTTTTTTATTTTAATTTTATTATGTCTTTATTGTGGCCAGGCATTTCAAACTTTTATGAACAAATAACAAGGGAGGGAAATAGCTTAACATTTAAATGCCTATTGTGTTTACCAAAATTTAAAACAATCAAGGCTTCAGCCTCCAATTTAAGGACCACTTAAAGGTAAGTTATGTTTTATTTTAGCCGTTTTAGGTTGTTGTCTATCCAATTTGTGTCGTCTATTATTGAGATTTGTGTTTTATTACAGGGCATACGTTCAAGGGCGTTTGCATATATTATAGGGAGTTTGCAAGCATATTTTCAAAAATTCGCCAAATATAGTAATTATATACAATTTGAAAATGTTCCATAGCTTTTTTGTAGAGAAAGGTTCAAAGAGTTCATATATGCCAGTAAAAAATTGATAGATGTAAATTTTACAAAGTTATTAGCTCAAGAAACAAAAAATGTTCAGTAATGAAAAGAAAAGGTTCAACTTAGACCTATATAAAAAGTAGTAAACATTTTTTGTATTTTTTTTTCAAAACGTACAAAAGTTTTGTAATTTAGTTCTAAAAGGAACTGTATAAAAATATTTATCAATTTCAAATTTCTTATTTTGAAAACACCAGTTTTTATGTTCCTACTACAAGACTGCTAACAAAACTAGGCCTAGTTTGAATAGTAATGTAGATAAATCAAAGAATTGAATTGAATAATTAATTGTAAAATGTTGTTTTCTAAAAGAATTCATTTAGTGGTCCTCGAATCACAAAATTATATCAAACAAATAAAAAACTCGGATAGGTTCCGAAAAATTGCCGCAAATAACAAAACCGTAAATAGTGAAAAAAAATCTTACTGGAAAAGGGAAGTTATGTTCGTGACATATAGAACATTTTAAAACATGTATTATATTAATACCTATATATCCTATACTGTAATTCAATTATACAAAAGGTACAGGCAGTCCTTGTTATCGCGGGAGCTTTACGCGATTTCGCTTTTACGCGGTAAAAAAAGTCCTTGAAAGGTTTAGTATTTAAGCTGAGTTGATTGGAGTGTATGCTTCAGTTGATAATTTTAAAAGTTATTGGAGCGTTGTTTGTCATCTCACTCTCCCCTCAAGGTCAGGCACATGACCTCAAGGCTCTCATAATTCATAACGGTACCTCTACCCACCCCTACTTGCTCTGTCATTGTTTGAGTTTGTCTATTTTTAGAACTTAGACCCGTCAAAACATCAAGCCATCTTTCGCTATCAGTACCAGTAGCGAAAATATTCTAATATAAAACTTAGTAAATACTTAATTTCTTTCAAAATATTTTACTGTAATTTTAATTAATTCTCCCTACAGTCCCTACAACTGTCCATGTTAATGTTTTTCAACGCCAATCCATTTCGGTGCGTGTGCAAGATGTTTTCAAAAATTCAAAAATATAGTATTTATAAACCAATCTAAAAGTGTTCCATAGATTTTTTGTAGAGAAAGGTTCAAAGAAGTCATATATGGCAGTAAAAAAATGATTGATGCAAAATTTACAAAGTTATTAGCTCAAGAAACAAAAATGTTCAGTAACGAAAGGAAAAAGTTCAACTTTAGGCCTACATAAAAAGTAGTAAACATTTTTTGTATTTTTTTTTCATAAATATAAAAATGTTTTGTAATTTAGTTCTAAATAGAACTGTATAAAAATACAGTAGAACTTGGATAATTCGCACCTGAAGGGACCAATGGAAAAATTCGAATTATCCAAAAATTCGAATTATAAAAGTTAAATTTTTTTCAAGTTTTAGGTTAGCTCAAAATGCTTGAAATAAAAACTATGTTGCATATGGTTATTATAGTAGTATAAGTTTTATTTTCACAAATCAAAAGTAAATGATGCTATTGTATTATATGCAGTAAGTTTAATAATGTTTTAAAAATATTTAAGTAAGATAATAAAAATATATTTAATTTTAGTACAAACAAATTTAATGGTAATCAATGAAGAATTAATAATAAGTATTCCCGTACATAACCACAAGAAAATCTTTAAACAGTATGAATATGTACATTTATACACTAAATTAAAGTTTAACAAAATATTGTGAAATGTTCGATTGTCTTTTAGAATTAATTCTTTTTAGATTTGCAAAATCCTCAAGAACGTTAAGTGAATGAAAAACAGCTTCACTTACATTTGTTTGTCCTTCAATATACCGCCGAAATTCACGCAATTGCTGAACGGCTTCAGACGTAGTCGGGATTGGGGACTGTTCAACTTCAGCTTCAACATCTTCTAAATCCGACAATTCGGCACAATTTTTGTTTTTCACTTCTGCTAAAATGTCCTGATCAGAAAGTTCTCCACACACTTCTACTTGTTCGTCTAAACTAACGTACTCCTCAAAGGTGATGTGCGTATTTTCTTCCCATCCGACAGGTAGAGGGGGAACATCTTCTTCTAAAAGCTCAATTGGATGCTGGTCAGATTTTTTAACAAACCCAGCTTTTTTAAAACAATTTGCTATCGTTGTTTTGGTAACTTGTGACCATGCATTGTGGCACATTCTTGCTGCTTGAAGAATGTCGATCTTTAAATTTTTGTTGTCCACTGAATCTGTTAACAGCGTTTGTACAATAAGCCGCCGGTAAAAATGCTTAAAATTTTGTATAATGCCTTGATCCATTGGCTGTACAACTGAAGTCATATTTGGGGGGGAAAAAATAACCTTAATGTTGTTCATAAGTGGGATAGATTTATGCGCAGTACAATTGTCAATAAACAAGATTATTATTCTGTTCTGTTTACGAAAGATTTTGTCGAGATTTAACAGCCAATCTTTGAACAGCTCTGCTGTCATCCAAGCTTTTTTGTTCGATTTGTATTCGAGTGGTTTAGATTTTATGTTTTTAAAACATCTTGGATTTGCGGATTTGCCTATCATTAGTAAAGGCAACTTTTCGGTACCATCCATATTGGCTCCGACCAACAAAGTTAGTCTTTCTTTACTGTTTTTCCCTCCACTGCAGCGATCTCCTTTAAAAGTCAAAGTTTTGTCCGAGGTACATTTAAAAAACAAACCCGTTTCGTCTACGTTAAAAATGTCTTTTGCCGGGGTTTCTTCGATCATTTTCATAACATCGTCTTTCCAAACATTTGCAGCTTCTTGATTAACACTAGCACTTTCACCGCACACAGACTTAAAGGTAATGTTGTTCCTTTCCTTAAATCCGTCCAACCAACCGGTACTCGCCTTAAAACCACTTTTCCCCAAACCTGTAGCAAACTCTTCTGCTTTCGTTCGAACAAGGGGCCCAGATAATGGAATGTTTTTGTCCCGAGCTTGTTTAAACCACTTCAGCATACATTCATCCACTTCAGGGTGATCTGGTTCTCTGGCTCTTTTACGATCCTTTCCATTTCCACTCAAAGCACTGCTTAATATTTTTTCCTTATTTTTTAAAAAAGTAGACACTGTAGTGGGTGCTATCCCATACTCCTTAGCAATTTCACATTTCTTCTTGAGACCTTTCTCCACCTCACGAATAACAGCAACTTTTTCACAAAAAGTTAATGTCTTGTATTGAACGCGTTGTTTACTTAAAGACATTGTGATCACTCGAACAAACAATCACTTTCAAAACACAAATGACTAACTAGCAAGAGGCACACTACTGTAACAACAGACTGAGACTGAACAAAGCATACGATAGACAAATGTACACCCTACAGTACCTAAGAATTCTCGGAAGGGACAATTCTCGGAATTCGTAGCGCGTACAAACAATAGCGTCTAGACTATTTCCTCCCCCTCTGTCGCCGCACAGTAACCTGTTTATTTAGCGATCCCTTTCACAGCACACGATTTTACTTTATTGTGCATAAAAAAACTTCGAATTATAGAAGTTGACTTCGAATTATCCATCATTTTTTTTTTATTGATATTATATAAAGTTCAAGGGACCGACCCAAAACTTCGAATTAACGGCGATTTCGAATTAAAAATGTTCGAATTATCCAAGTTCTACTGTATATCAATTTCAAATTTCTTATTTTGAAAACATCAGTTTTTATGTTCCTACTACAAGACTGCTAACAAAACTAGGCCTAGTTTAAATAGTAATTTAAATTTAGGAATGTATCTTTTGCACAAAAATGAAATATTATTATAAGAAAGGTAGAGAATAAATCAAAGAATTGAACCGAATACTTGTAAATTATTATTTCACAAAGTATTTAAATTAGCTTTACTTGAATCACAAAATGAGATCAATCAAATGAAGCGTCGCGTGTGCGTATTAATAAACCTTGTGTCGTGCCATATTTTAACTTTTAACTTTAATCAGTTAATTTTTTTAACTTTAACTTTAATCAGTAAATTTTTTCAGACATTAACTTTAACTTTAATCAGTTATTTTTTTCTGGCATTATCTGTAACATTAATCAGTTAAATATTTTGGTTAACTTTCCCAAGTCTGACTGTTTATAGTAATTTTTTAGCGAATTTACAAAAATACTTCTTCAAACAGTCATATTTTAATTGGATCTGGTGGTGCGGCCAAGTGTTAAATAAATAGAGCGCAAAAGTTTAAGAAAAAACCAATTTTAAGAATAATCAGAAATTGACAAAAAAAAACATTCATGTACTGATCTACTGCAAGTTTGATATAATTATTTTATACTGATAGCTGAGCCGACCCATCTGGCGGACTGGTTTACTAAAGGCAGAGTTGCCATGAGACTGTTGTATTCCAATTTTATAAAACGAAAATGGCATCATTCAAACATTCTTTTCAATGTGAAATTGCATCCAGTTTTTCCCCAATACATTATAAACAAATTTAATATAATTAAGTAATATATTAGTTTCATTAAATTAAGTGATTTAGTCCATACATTTGTAATATTTTAATTCCCTAACTATTGTCTGAGTAGTAGTTTATACAATTAAATCCCGTAAATTACCGAGTGGTCAAAGTTTTCCCCTTATGCTTCACACTATTCTGAAACTTACCTTTGTATCTCTTGCCGTTTACGGATTTAATTTTTGTGTTGAAGCCCAAATCATAGATACCATGTGCAACATCGACGGCACTCAGTGTATTAGGAATTGTTTTGACAGTGGCTTCTTTACTGTCCACGTTGACCGAGATGTCTGTTACGCCCACCATTTGGGAAACTGCATCTGAAAACGCAAACATACCGATCAATAGACACACTTTTTAAGTTTAATAAATTTGTATTTATCATTTGTCATTGTAGACCTGAGAAACTGGTGTTCCATATTTAAAAAATCTAAATTTTGTGTTTTTATTTTTGTATTTTTTTTATGGAAAAGGTTTGATCAACATCGCCTGGTGTATTATGTATCGTGCAATGCTAATGAAGGTAACATAAAAACTAAACAAAATAGCTCACAACGGCAAATTTAAACCAGTGAACGAAAATAAAATCTAGACAAACTTATTAAAAGATACCCATGGCTGAACGGTATTCTTAATTTGGCGGAGTTTATTGTTTTGTACCACTACCCAATGTTTAAACAAGGCTTGTTTCAAAAAGGGTATACAATCGGATGTCCCATACTTTTATCCCAACTACATATTTGACTTATTATAAATGCCATGTTTAGATTATTACCTTGTTATTTAATTAACTTTTAATAATTTTAACTTTATTAATTATTTAGTTTTAATTAGAGTTTTATTCATTGTTATGTAACAGGGCCCTTTACAGCCCTGTAACAAGTTGTTATTGTTTAATTATTGTTGTTATTTTATTGATATTGATTCAGTAGTGTGTGTAAATTAAATGTTTAATGTTTAATTTTGTATCTGTGTGAGGTTGTAGATATCTCAATTTACTTATTAAATTTATGAGCATTGGGTAAATGCTCTTTGACTTCCAGGCAAGGATAACTACTAAGGTTTTTCATATATCAAACTTTGCTTCCACCTCATTGACTGTGACCATAAATACGCACCAACTTAAATGACCTGAAAATGTGTGAAATCAGTTTATGAACGTGGACGAGGAGTTTGAAATATACCGAGCAGTTAAATCCGAGCCTACAAATGTATTGAATGACAAACTGTTATTTAGCTCAAATATAATCTTCGACTCGGCAATTAAGTTCGTTGATAGCGATCAGACCAACGAGGGGTGGGAGTAGGTGCCCATGACACGTCATTCATTGACAAGTGGAAGGGGTCGCATACCGATAGACTTATCATAGTTCTAAAAACACGTGGCGGTGCCGGGCGAAATATGGTGAACAATGTTTGTGTTTGTGTGTGTTATGTTATGTGTAGTAATAACTTTTAATGTTCTGACGACCTCGCAAGAGTGATACCTGGGGATGGAAATTGAGTCATCCGAAACCGCAGTAGTATAATACCGAAAAAAAGGACCACTAGACAGATAAAGAAGGTATTTAATTTACTTAATACTATATTAAAATGAGTGATCCGGAGAATATTTCATAATAAGGTTTTTCGCCTTTTAATAAAAAAAATGTATTAAATAACAACCATTTAAAACAGCTATGACTAAAAACAATTATCAATGGAAAAAACTATTTTTAACCCTTTCCACTCGAGTGTCGGGGCAGCCCCGCACCCTATTAATCCACACGAACTCCTATGTCGTGCGAGCCCCAAACTCTCTATGACAACGTTCTTTGATTGCATTTGAACGGACGTAGTTACTTTTATGACCGCTATTGTTGAAGTTTGAGTTGTGCTGCTATCTGTAGAATTTTGTTTATAACCGTTTGAGTTCAGTTTCTGTGGTAAATAAATCTTAGAAAATGTAATGTTTTGCCGCTCTGTAAACAGCTGTGTGCAACCAGCTGTCTGATCTCGCAGTTAGTTTATGCGTTGTTTTGTTTTGTTAGGTTATTGTGTGTAATTTCACAGTTTATTGAACAAGACAAAATGAACAAAGGTGATGGTAGTTTGTTTCAAAAGAACGAGAGTGGCAACGGAAGTTTTGTTTCGAATGTGAGTGATTAAAATATTACCAGTTTGATATTTGACCAAGAAGATTTTCTATCTAATTGTTCATCTGATTATTATTGTGTCTAAAACATTTGTAAACCACTTAATTTTGTTTTTAAGGATATAGACAACAAAAAACAAGCAACAAATATCCCATTGAAAATTTGTCCAAAATTCTTGTTTTTCCGGTTTTTTGTTACGAATTACTATTTTTTCAATAAATAAAAATTTTAAAAATATACTTGAAAATAAAAATATATGTTTTATTTCATACCAATCTATACTTTAGCCACAGAATAAACAAAAAAAACAGCATTTTAGAACTGACAGAAATACTTTTTATGGAATAAACAAATTAAAGTGTAATATTCGCTCAAAATTAAATGGAGCTGATAGCAACACTAGGTCCCTAGTAATTTGAGTGGAAAGGGTTAATCTTATAATAAACTATCAAGAAAAAAAGGTGAGCACTGTAAACTTAAAAACCAATTTATTCATTTTTGGTGAATTATAGCCTGCGGAAATGGTATTTCAATGAAATAACTAACTATGTAGGTACCTGTACAGCCTTCTGTTCTAATTTATTTTATTTACGATGACTGGTTTCAATCTTCGAGGGAGATTATCTTCCGATCTTTAAAAAAGTTTTCGGTAATCTGTTCTTCTGAACGCCAATGAGTATATACACATTTTTTACAACACAACAAATAAGTACGTGTGAATAAAAGGTCGTTTTCCGTGCTCAGTCAGAAGACAAGTCCAGAGACTTGCAGTTATTTGTTGGGTTTATTGTGAAAAATGTGTATATACTCAACAAAGTTAACATATAATCTCTGAAGATAAGCTTTTATTTCATTAAAACTAATGAATAACTATAAACTTTGAGTATTAAATAAAACACCCATAAAGAAAATCCCTAACAGTCAAACAAAATCCATTTTAAGATTTCATTTATTTGTTAAGTAGCAGTTTTTATGAAATTTATTGCACTTACAATAAAAATGTCACGATAAAGTGGAGGTGAAATTAAAATACATTTTTTAATGTAAGTAATGTGTGTTGTAAGTAATAACACGTAGGCCTATGTTTTTCTTGGAATGTCAAGACAGATAGAATATTTGATCATCTTAACCTTCGTAGTGGTTGGCTTCTGATCAGTGTGAGTGGAAATTGCCGTCCCTATTCCAGTGATTTTTTTGTAACCGTGTAATATAAAGATAAGAAGAAAAACTATTTGAGAAAACTACATGGTATCAAAACTACGTTGTCATGCCTGACACATCATTTTTGGTTGATTAAAGTGAGTAAAAAAGTTATAAATCAAGGAAAATAAACAAATTTTTTTTAGGATCAAGACATAACGCAATCGGTTTGCTGTTCAATTTTGTAGAAAAAACTGCCTGTTGTTTTGCTCTACTGACTGGTCTATGATTTACAAGTGAAGAAGCATGCACCAAGGAACCCAGGACCTTTACTATTCCATTGTAACGCTCTGCCAACTGAGCTACCCTGATCACACCAGCTATTGGTCGATGTTGTCTCACTTGTACGGTTTACTGCATTTTTTAAACTAACAGACTGATTACCTCGTATAAAACAACATTGAAATTAATCAATTCTATCTATTTGCAGTTGTGTTATTTAATGCTATTTAAAAAAAAATATGATAAACTTCCCAAGCTAGGATTAATTTAACTAAATTACAAGTGAAAAAAACATGGACCGGGATTTGAAAAATGAATCCAGTTGTCCACTCTGTTTTTGTTAGACAAGTAACGCCTTGGACTCTGACCCCATTAGCCTGTTACTACATAAAGTCCTTTCCTATAGAGGTCACCTATTTACACTGTACATTTCAAGTTTAATTAAAACACTAATTAGATTCATCAACAGGTATCACACCGCTGTACGCAAGCAATTACTTCCCTGCTAAAGCAATTAAAGCAGGGAGGCTTGCTCTTTTTAGAGACGGCCTTGGCAGTTCTTTTACCGGAACAAGTTCCGACTTCAATGGTTAAAACTGCAAAACTGTTCTTTTTAATGGTTCTGAAAGAATCATATTCTGGAGTGACTCGAGCAAATTTGGCACAATTTCAACTTTCAACTGATGAAACTGTTAACCGGAACTCCGGAACAGCCTTTACAGGTCAGTTCGTCGGTTATGTGTTGTCACAAAATGATTTTGAAAAATCTAATGTTAAATAAAATGAATTGTGAATAGTGTAAATTTCTTAATGACAGTAAAATTTCATAATATTATTTAGAAAATTTAATGTATTAATTTTAAAAATTGTAATTTCAACTTTGGAGTTAAAATTCGTTACCCAACTATCTAATTATTTTGCAACAAACAACATCAAAACCTCGACTGTACATAGGTAGTTTCTTGCAAATTTATTTAAACATTTAAATGTTTATTAAAGTTATTTACTTATTTTTACTTAAGTGTGTAAACTATCAATCACTGTTTATAAAAATTGTCACTTTACATCAGTATACACAAAATATAAATAATAGAAATATATATATATAGAATATTGGTTTAAACCTAAAATAATATCTTCTACCGAACACTACTTTAATTGGGATTCGGAGTCGGAATGATAGGAACACTAAGCACTAATAATTAAACTTGTTCTTTCAACACATTAAAGTTTACTGTTCCAAGTTCTGGCTGATTTTTACCAAAAGTCCATATAAAGGCTAAAGACGATGTCACATGGAAGTAATGAACAAAAAGTATACAATGTGTTTAAAGCCTACTACGATACTAGCAATAAAAAATATTGTTGAATATGACAAAAGAGAAGAACTAGCTTTTATTGTGAGTTATGAGTCATGGGAACCAGTGGGTGCAGCAAAGAACCTTTTTATATATTCCCAGCCTCCTATTCTGGCTTGCCTCTGGAACCATATTTTTTGCGAAACCGTTCTTTAAAAGAACCGAATTCCGGTCAAAGAACTGTTCCAAAATAGTAGTTCGGTTCTTTTGGGACATCTCTACTGCTTTCTATAAGGGCAATCCGCTTTACACTATAATTTAAAATAAATTGTATTACAGTGCATATAACAACAATTGTACAAACACAAATTTACTGTTACCTCTGTTCTCTTGTGTTTGTAGTTAGAATAAATAACAGCTTATATGGTTTATAAGTGAACTGTTAATGTGTTGTGTAGGCTGTAAAAAAAAATACTGTTTTCCGATCTTTGTGTTAGATCTTCTATCGGACATGAACTGAGACAGACCAACGGTAAAACCGTACATTCATACTTTTAACCACAATTTACATGCAACAGAACATAAAATTGTGTAGACTAAATTTGATTCAGTAGTCTCAAGTTCGATAAATCAGTTTTTTTATTAAGTCGATAATTCAAGTTAATAGTTGTAAAGAATTACAGGAAAATAATGCGTATACAAAACGCAATGAACAATTACTTACCCTGTATTTTTTGTGCGCAAGTCGTAAACCGCATACCTTCTATCCTAATAACATATACGTCAAACTCTTTTTTCACCATCGAAGCAAGACTAGCACGAAAGCCCATGTCTTCTACACAGCTACATATATCTAAAGCAGTAATCAGCTTGGGATTGTACGTTACAGTTGCGTTGTTATTCTCTAAGCTTACCTGGAAAACAAATAAAATGTATTAATAATATACAGTAGAGCCGCGGTTATCCGAGGTATAAGCGAAAACTCGGACTCTGTCAAAAATCGAGAGGGAAACGTACGGTAAACTGGTGAAGTCAATGAAAACGTGGTCAAAGATGTGAAAAAGGCATCTACTATACTATCAAATGAAAAAGTAATCTCCAAATGAAAATAAAATACAAATACAAAATGATAAAAAACATACATAGACTACATTGTTCCAATAAAAACAATATTTTTTGAAGAAGTCCATAAGTGTTTTCTGTTTAACGGAACTCGCTCTCTTGAAAACTAAACAAACTATGTGCAGTATGAGTGTGACTGAGCGAGGGTTTACTTGATACTCAATCAAACTACTGTATTCACAAAAAACTAAAGGAGAGGTGTGAGAGGGGGGGTAAGCCGGGTAGGGTAAAAGTTAAGACACAATAATAGAAGGTCAGACAAAAGCAGGAAGAAGGTGCAAGAAAAGCCAAGATAAGGAATGATGACATCACCATCGCGTAAACAATAATCACAGATGTCTGTCTACTCTTACTACGCTACTAAGTGTATCCATCCGACTACCCCATTAATATTATGTTATTAATTAATTAATTAATTATGTTATTATATTATTGTTTATTCAAGTCATTTGTTTGATTGTTTATTTAGTTCACTACTTATAAATAAATAAATTATGTTATTTATTTAGAAAATCTATTATTCTCTTGAATAAACAGTACTTGTACCGGTCAAAATACTTGTACCTTAAAACGTAAAAAAATCCTAATCCTATTGATGATTAGCAAAGCATTAGAATTACTTTATTGTACAGTATTTAATAATGATTAAAAACTGTGTGTTTTATTTACCGGAACCATTTTTGACGAAACATTATGTGACTAATATAAGTACAGTACAGTAGATTTGCCGCTAAACGCGGATTTCACTTTACGCGGTTACTTTAACGCATGCGTCTACAGCAAACCTAACATTTTTTGTTTGTTTCTTACTACCTCGGTTAACCCAGAACAACCTCGGTTCTTACTAATTCGGTTAGTCGGGGCTCGGATAACCATGGCTCTTCTGTAACACAGACTAGTGTATATACTGGTGGCCAGGCAGAGTGCAATTTTCTTTTACATTTCAGAAAATAGACACTTCACTGTTTAAAAAGGCAAACCAGAAACATTACTGACACATATTATAGATATTATGAGAGAGAAAAAAAACAGGCAAAATGAAGGTTAATGTTCATCCGTTTTGGTTAGGTGGACTAAACTAAACACTTCGCTGGCACAAAAAACACCAATAACGACTATCGTTAACAAAATATAGAACAAATTAGTGTGCGCCCTATGTGTCGCCTTAAAATTAATATGTGTTTAAATGTTTGTTTTTAAAGGAAGTCATGTGATGGACACAAAAAGTGGGATTGAATCGGCTCAACACCTGCTGTGCGAGTGTA
Source organism: Philaenus spumarius (assembly GCA_018207615.1). Lineage (NCBI taxonomy): Eukaryota > Metazoa > Arthropoda > Insecta > Hemiptera > Aphrophoridae > Philaenus > Philaenus spumarius. The sequence goes on along the minus strand of JAGFPH010002873.1, from coordinate 17,084 downwards.
AGGCTCTCCAGTGCACGAGATCCATGGTACTCGGAACTGCTTTTGTTAGCCCGGAAAAGGTCCGTGGTGTTGATCCCAAGACCCTCCTTGGTTTCATAAGAGGTTCCGAGGTATCTGGGATGATCATTGAAGGGAAAATCTTACCACAATAGATCCTAGTGGGTCGCAGTGGTGGGGAGGACTTGTACACTTCTATCCCATTAAAAAAGAAGAAAAATATGGACAAAAGAGTAAGTTATCTTTAATAGTTATTGGATACTAAATGAAACATTCATCATAAAATTAAAATAACTATTATAATTGTAAGCTTACCACAGGTTGGATGACACCACATTTGTCCCGCAAGTTATTTTCTATGTCATTAACACAAGATTTGCAAGTCATTCCGTTAATGTTGATGATTGCCACAGCCTCCGTCCCAGGTATATTCACGTCAAAGCCCATGTCCTCTATAGCCTGTATTATCTTATCAACAGTTAAACCTCTCCTATGGTGTACATCTGCTACTTTTTCTTCCAGAATCACCTGAAAATTCTATATGATTAGAAGAAAATCGTAAAGACATTGTAGGGTTCAGCCATATTCAATTTTTCGGTAAAGATGAAAGTTTAAGCAGTGAATCGGTACTACCGAAGGAGGACGGTCCACCGGAAATCACTAGAAAATCTTTAATGGCAGCCTATGCCGTGTTGTGCCAGATTTTAAACATCTTATTTACATAAGAACAAAGCCTCAAACCATACCTCGAAAAAGGTTGATTACTCAGGAACCGTAAGTGGTAGGAGGGGGAATTTTTGAAATACTGTTATATAAATGTTAGTAAAACTCAGATTTTTCCATCAGATAATTATTTTTTTCTTATTTCAATTCTCAATTCTATTTTTAAAATAAAAATACGAAAATTTGAAGATATACGAAAAAAATTTTGTATAGCGAATGAAGAGGAAAGGAGAGGAGAAAACTCTCAATATGTTCAATTACTGAAAATTATGCTACACATTTTCGCGATTTACTTAATAACTAACTAATAACTAAAGAGAAACTAAAATGCTGGAATTACCTTAATACTAACTATCCCAGGTACTGGAGAGATCGTATCTTCAATGTTTCTGACACAACTCTGACATGTCATCCCGTCTACTGTTAACAAAACCCTTGAAATGTCTTCTTCATCTTCATCGCTGTAACAAACAATGTAAACTTATTTGAATATGGCAAAAAGGGTTTGGTTCAAGTTGAGTTGGTTGATAACCAAACGTAATGAGGAGACTGTAACTTAACCCTTTACCACTATTTGACCCGATTACTTGACCCTGTGTAATTTGTTTAAGTAGTAATGGTACTACAACCGCTACAGCAACCTTGTCGTATGAAGGGGGACCTGTGGCAAGCCAGTTGAATTTGACCCCGAGCATATGATTTTTTTTGTTTACAAACTATTAGCATCTTGGGTCTGCAGTAGGGTGGTTCGAAAAAAACGTATCGAAATCCCATTACCACTCAAAAGTTGCAGTTTGTTACCCTAAATTCGGGAAAAATAATTAAAAAACTGTAAATTGTCATCTTTAGTTCGCGCATGTAGCTTCAAGTTTGAAAAAAAATATTTTTTTTGTTAAATTTCTAAATTGTTTAAAATTTTTTATTTTTATTTACCCAACAGTAGTAAAATAACAGTATATAACATATTTTCTGATAAAAAATTAGTTTTATCGCTTTTTTGTAACATCTTTAGTTTGCGCACAAGCCCTAAATTGGTTTAAAAAAGGCTAATTTGAACATTTTTAACAATGTTTTTAATATCCTTAAATTGACATTATAACTGAAATACCTGGATTCGAATAAATGTCATGCTCTTCTATCTTCTTTTATCGTGAACTGATTTCTGAACAAGTTTTTCTTCTTATTAAAACATCATAAACTTGTGTGCAGCTCTTTGCAAAGACAATGAAAGTACCCAGAACTCACCACGGCTACAACCATTTGGTGCTTTTTAGAAAGTAAGAACTTTGACCGTGATGAGCTTGTTGTTATCGGATGTGACGGAACAGCAACAAATACTGGTTGGAAAACGGTGCTATACGTAATCTTGAGATTAAACTTGGCCTCCCAGTGCAATGGTTCACAACTGCCCTCCTACACACAGTTCGGCTTACACATTGTACATCCATTGACCATGTATTTTATGAGCCCGGTCACTCGGAACAAGAAGGAGATTCTATGCATTCGACGATAGAACGAGCTGTGAAGAATGTTCAAGTTAACGTACTAGCAGAATTGAACACAGTTTGCCAGAAAAAATCCAAAACAATTCAGTCATTACACTGACCCATGAATCTTTCATTGACTGGCCATTATTAGCTGAACAAAACAATGATAAAGCAAGATATTTTACAACAGAAGGAGAAAAAGTTGAGTTTAGAAAAATAAAATGGTTTCACTATGAAAAAGAAAATTGTGACACAAATTTTTTTAAGTATAATAATTAGGAGGACTTAAACTTCAAACAAATTAAACTGATGAAGGTGAAACCTGGAAGACCTCCAGTAGTTAGCATGGATAAACTTCCAAAGGCTTATACGAATAGAATACCAATATCATGGGAAAATACAAAGACTTAAAAGACTTGTGAGTTTCAAGAGTTATCTCAACAGACTTTCATCAGTTCTATGAAAATATTCCTTACGTGAATAGGAATCCTGCAATGAAGAACAAAGGTAGGACTGCTTCTACAGATGACGCCAAGAACAAGAAACGGAAACTGAATAAAAAGAACTAAATGTAATCTACTACGAAAAAAGTGGTAGGAAGATTGCTAAAGTAAAAACGAAAAAACATCCAGAGAAGAAAATTTGCCCATACCAAGGTTTAATTTTAAGTTGGTTTAAGCTTCTCTTGTTAAGCTATTGTATAAATATTTGATGTAAGAAAAGTTTTGTAATTTTAAACTCAGTTTTTTATACTGATTATAACAATACTGTATGTTCAATAAAAATGTTTGTTTAATCAACCTTTTTGTCTAAGTAGACAAGCTTAGATAGTACGACAAATACGCCACATTGAATAATTAGTTATGGTAAAAGGGCAAATATCCTGTTTTCTGTCAAAAAAAGTGCTGTGATTAATCTAAAAATAGGTTTAAGCTCATTAAACTTGCTGTGCACATATATATTAATATATATTAGCTCTATTAGAATGTGTAGAATTGTATTAAAGACGATACTTCTAATTTTTAAGTAGCTTCAAAACTTCAAATTGCTCTCCTGAAAAAAGTGGTTTTGGTTGATTCACCCTTCTTACATAACACCGACGATATGTCCCCGCAGGGGTTAGCAATCGAAGCGAGCAGGGGCAGAGCCCTAGTTTTTAAATATGGATCTTTAACTCAGGAGTTTACTTTCTTGTGCCATTTGAAAAGTACTTGAGGATAGTGAGTACATGGAGAAAGTCTGTGATAGTTAAAATGATATTCATTTGTGGTTTCTATAAGCGAATATAATTTTTTTCCCTGTAATTTATGTTTTTGCGAGAACCGTACCGCGCTCTCTTCACCTTATACTATATACCAAGGTCAGTGATAACTGGTTTCAGTAGCATGCGTTTTACCTGCAATAAAGTGTTTTTATAATTTTGACATGTGTATATTAATGTAGTAACTTAATTGTACATATTTTAGTAAATTTTTTTCATGTTTTCTTTGTAATCTCCTTTGTAAATATTTATTTTTAGCGCCAGTTATGAGTGTAATAGTATTGAAAGTGATATTAGTATAGTTTCAATTGAATCAATTTCTAAAAATGACAATTTAGCACTTTTGAAAATTTCTAAAAAATAAAGACTAGTTTTTAAATTTGAGTTTACAATAATTTGTAACCATTTATACAGGTTGAATAAAAAAGTATTGACACGGCTGGATTTCTCAACTTTTAACAAAGAGAGAAAAATGTTTGACATCTTATTTCGTTTATCAAAGCAATGCCTTGTTAGGAATAATTAGGTACATGGTTAGTTTAATTATATGTCAAATATAATAGGATAGTTAGTTAAAGAATGTTTAGTGTAAGGTCGATAAAACAAAAGACAGAACACGGAAGTATGAAGTTATGATTACGACATGATACAGGAACAGTGGAAATGCCTGACATTAGCAAAACACTCATTTAGTAGGTCGGTTAAGCTGGTGGAAGTTTGTCACCAATAGTCACCAACCAGGGGAACCCAACCATCATAACTAGGACAGCACATTACTCAGGACGACACACAACTGAGGGACTGTCTCACGAAATCAAGGGATGTTTCCTACATTGTCAGCAGATATCGGGCTCGATATCTAGAAGATGCGACAGTCACCCTTCCCGGAAGATGGTCAAACGAGATGGATGACGTCTGTAGGATATTGGAGATTAGAATTAAGTTGTTATATTGTTAAATTATTATATTGTTTAAATTGTTATATTGTTAAAATGGATAGCCTGATTTTAAAAATTTTGAGTTTGATTAATATTGTTAATCAATCGATATTGGGTATTTTGTTGAATTGTTAATATTAGGGATATCGGGATATTATTGTATGTTGTTTATTTACTTAGATTTAAAAATGTATGTATTTTTGAAAACCCCCCAGATTTTCCCCAACCGTAAGACAATGTCGGGGATGACATTTTTCAAAGGGGAGGTATTGTTAGGAATAATTAGGTAGGTTAGGTTAATTATATGACACACATACAGTGTGTAAATTAAGTATCGAAATAAATATGTATTTCTCAAACTAAAATAGGTACAAATATTTTGTTTGTGGCATTGACTCTTAACAAACGTTCCTGATTTTCTTACATAAAAAAAAATTTTGACCCCCTAAGGGGGTGGAGGGTCCCTGGGTAACTTATTTTTTTTAAATAGCAACCCCTATTGAGTGACCCCTCATTTTATAGGTCTTGTCACCCTAAAATCAATTATATAAATATAATTTAAATCCGTTGAGTTTAAACAAAATGGCGGTCCTAAACGTGTTGAAATAAATAGACATAAAGTTGCTAATATCTCGAAAAGGAACAGTTTTTAGAAAAAATTTCAAGAGTCAAAAAATGTTTATTTCAAAGTGCTTGACCTAAAACTTTGCTTTCAAATCGATTTCGTAAATTTAATTTTTTACAAAATTTTCTAAGATGTAAGAGTCGACTTAAAATTTATGAAATCGATTTGGAAGCAATATTTGAGGTCAAACACTTTGAAATAAAAATTTTTTGTCTCTTGAAATTTTTTCTAAAAACTCTTCCTTTTCGAGATATTAGCAACTTTGTGTCTATTTATTTCAACACGTTTAGGGCCGCCATTTTGTTTAAACACAACGGATTTAAATTATCTTTATATCATTGATTTTAGGGTGACAAGACCTATAAAATGAGGGGTCACTCAATAGGGGTTGCTATTTAAAAAATTTAAGTTACCCCCTACCCGCCACCCCCTTAGGGGGTTGAAATTTTTTTTTTATGTCAGAAAATCAGGAACGTTTGTTAAGAGTCAATGCCACAAACAAAATATTTGTACCTATTTTAGTTTGAGAAATACATATTTGTTTCGATACTTAATTTACACACTGTAATAGGATAGTTAGTTAAGGATGTTTAGTATAAAGTCGTGATACAAAAGTGTATAAGTCAGGGTTCATGCATGGTAATAAAAAACTGATATTCAGAGCGGTCTGTCTTTTGGTTAACGATCAATAAAGGTGTGTCAGTAGAAATAAGACAGAAGAATAGAAACCCATAAGATAAAACTACAAGAAAATTTTAAACAATAAAAACTGTACTACAGTATCACTGAATCACATAGAGTATTAATCATTCATTGTAACCCGTTATTTCTTAAACCTAACAATCTACTTTGTATAACTTTGTGTTTTTTAAATTCCAGTCAATTTTCCAATATGGTGGACAACTTTAATGGTGATAAGTATCTAATGGAAAGTCCTATTTTGTATTAAGTTTTTGGAATTTTAACATAATTTTAAGACTTTTTTATTACTTTTTGTTTTTTTATACAAATTCAACTGTTTTCATAAAATTGGAATTTTAGATTTTTGTAAGGTTATAGCTTCTTGTGGTAAGGAGATTAGACAATAACTCCCATTTGAAAGATAAGCCTACTTCAAATTACATGTTTTATGATTTCATTCAATAAAAAGTACTGTTTTTTTTTTTTCCAAAAATTCTATTTTATTTGGTTTTGAGTTTTTTTGTTAATAATCTAGTACCGGTCTTTAAAATATACTTTTTAACTAGCTGGTACGTGCGACTTCTCTCGTAGATATGATTAAATAATAGGACTATCGTGTAAATATGTTGCCTTACCATCACACGCAATTAAAAAAAAACAATTTTAGATCAGAGTTCCATGGCCCAAAAACGCACAATGAGTTTCGCACAAATTATGTAAATTATTAGGCCTATGTAAATTATTAGTTATGCATCAATAAACGCTAAAAATCCTGTTTTCTGCCAGTATGTTACTCATAACTCCCTAACGAACATGAAAATTACAAATCAGATTTTGAGGTACATTTCACCTCATATTGTTTTGATATATATTTAACGCTTAAACCAGCGTATACAGTAAATTAAACACAGACGATCTTTTCAAAAGGTTAAGCTTTTGATCCAAATCAGGTGTTTATTTATGGTCACATCCGTTAGCAAAACCCGTAATTTTGTCCATAATTTTTAAACAGGAATTCAAAATATTTCCGGGATAAAAAGTAGCCTAGATTAATCTCTGAAAAGTTGAATACATGCAAATGAAACTTTCGTCAAAATTGGTTTAGTCATTCCGGAGATTAGCCCAGTCAAACAACAGACAGAAAGACAAAAAATTAAAAAATGGACGTTTAGGTTTTGGTTAAGTGTGAATACTCATATGGGCTTAAAAAAGTTTTGAAATGACAGACAGACACTTAAATTTTATTTATATGTATAGATAATTGTGAACTTTTTATTGTGCGACTCGGATAAAACATGTTGCTCTAAGCATTTTTTAAACGGCAATTATTGTTTTATCTCCTTCCCCCTAGTAGCTAAACCCTTTCAAAAATCTAAATTTCAAGCATACGAAAACAGTTGGGTTTATAAGAAAATTAATAGCCTTAAAATTATGTAAAAGATCTGGAAACATAATACAAAATAGGGGTTTCCATCCATTAGATATTTTAAAATTAGCCGCCATATTGAAAAATGGCTGATGTTGTCACCATTTTAAAACCACTAAGTTATACAAAATAGACATTGCTTTAAAACGAGACGTCAAACATGTTTCTATCTTTGTTAGAAGCTGAGGAACCAGCCGTGTACAGACTTTTTATCCACATAACAACATTTGTCCATGTAAAATTTGATTATTCAATTCTATAGCAACCAATTTACTTATTTGCCACAATACAGGACATACAGGACAATTATCCAATGCCAGATGGCATGTCAATGCAATAAAAAATATTTATTACAATACACAAACTTTCAATAACAAACAAAAAACATTAACTCTACAATACCAAAGATTAAAAATACACACCAAAATTTTTTTTAACAGAAACTGCACCTCCAAAAATGCTACAGGCAATCCGATTATTTCTATAGCATAAACTCCCCGATTGAATAAAAACAGTTTTCCAACGATATGTTTTTGGATTTTTAATTTTATTAAAATTTTCAGTTTGTTTGAAGTAACTTGGGATTTTATTGCATATTTCAATACATCTATAGTTTGGTGCTTTCTAAAACATTGTGGTCTTATGTAAAGGATAACTGAACAAATTTTTACATCCTGTCGAGTATTCGTGTTCGATTTTATATTTTAGAAATTTAGAATAGTTTACTTTAACAAAACACATAATATGTTTATCTTCAGCAGTAGCCTATACCATTCCAGAGTTATTGGTTAAATAAAGCTCTTCCGACAATTATAAAATATCCAACATCAAATATAAAAATCATTAAGGTCAGAATGCTTTAGATTCTGTTTTATATTTAATATTTTACAAAGCTGACTGAAGAAAAAGATGACATCTCTATACTCACAATTTCAACAAGTCATCCAACTGATAAGCATGATTCATATGAACACTGGGAATCATTTTAGTCGCATCAGCTGAATCCAGGACTAAGAATGAACCTACACCCTAATATTTGCTGACATTAAGTTACTGAGAAATGATGAGAGATCACTTTCTGCATTCATTATAAACACTCACAAACCCAGCTCTGTTAGTGTGACCTCACAGAAATAATAAACAAACTAGACTGATAAGAAGAAATGGCTAACATCATGTTCTGTTATATTATACATCTCTTCTCAAACTTTAGGAGCACATTCCTTATAGTAATAGGTTTATCTTCATTTATAACTCACAATGATAACAATGTCATTACTGTGGTTAATACCTAGATATGATTAAAAGTGAATTCTTCTACAAATAAAAATATTATTTGAGGTTAACTCTGGAGCTGGTAAACATCAAAATCGATGGGCAAACTGTCTTTAGTTAAATACTGGTCTATCCAATCAAATTTAGGATTGTTATAAAGCTAAAATTCCAAACTACCAGATTCAGTCATTTTCTAAATGATTCATGCGAAAACTAAGGCACAAAAATTGTAATTTAGATGGCGTAATTTTTTATCTGTGCATCAACTGTAACTAATTATGTAACACAATTATTTATTAATAATAATATTACCTTAATACGGTCTGTTAGTGACTTCTTATCGTATCACTTAAGACGACATGTTTCGGAGCCAAAACTCCATCTTCAGGCCTTAATCACTCCGAAGAGATCGTCACACATTAAAATAAATAGGACATAAACATATACACACACATAAACACAATATAACGCAAGTCATTTCTAGGTGTGCGACCTATCGTAGTCGGTGAAATACTCGCACACTATACGACCCTACACCAACAGAAATTCAAGAATAAAAAAAATAGCCTGAAGTTCTAACTTATAATAGTCTTTAGTTGCAGTATGTTTACTTGTATTCAACATTTAACCAGTAGAATGTAAAACAATGTCGTCGTCTGCAAAAATATGAGCCGAGGGTCGTATAATAAATTTACGCAGTTATTTCACCTAGTGAAATGACTTGCACGATATTGAGTTTATGTGTTAGTGTTGTGTATATGTACCATTTATTTTAATGTGTGACGATCTCTTCGGAGTGATTAAGACCTGAAGATGGAGTTTTGGCTCCGAAACATGTCGTCTTAAATGATATGACAAGAAGTCACTGACGGACCTTATTAAGGTAATATTATTATTAATTATAATAGTGACTTGGTACCACAAACATTCAATTCTAATTATTTATATTAAACTCCTAAAAATTTATCATTTTAGGATTCAACATAGAATTTTGAAAATACTATTATCTCTGATTGTTTATAGAAACTTTGGTGTTCTCTGTAGACCTCATTTAAAAATATGATGCAAAATGGCTAAAACCATCCTACCATTTTAGAACATTATAATGACCAGTTCTAAGGTTAAAGGCTGATATTCTTCATTAAACTGTAGAATAGGACTATGCAAGTCAAAACCCTCACTAGTTATTTTTTCATTCAATCAAAATTCACTTTAGTAAACTTTAATTTATTTATTTTTGCCTAAAACTTATGCTTTTTGTAAATATATTAAGTATTGGTATTATTAATTACAGATTTTTGTATTGAAATATAATCAATTTCAATTGTGTATTTTGATTTGACGAACGTAGATTCTAAAATTTGTTGTTTTGTATATATTTTGACACCTCACACGTTTATTTTTTGTAATTTTAAAATTTAAACTTGAGTCTAGTCTTCCTCCTTCCCCCAGAATTACGTACGCTATCCCAAAACCTGTAGTGGGTTAATAGAAAAAAAGAGTCTCACAACTCACGTTTCAACGACGTTGTCACCGTCTTCAGTGTTTCGAGATTAATCAGTTATAGTTTGATTATTGAAGCTCTTGCTTAGCTGAAGATGGTGAGATTGTTGTTAAAAGGCGTTTGAGTAAATAAACATATTAGTTGTGGGATTCTGTGTTCAAGTTTTGTTCTATCAAGTCATTGAAAGATATTCCTCTCTTTGTTTATACCATACAAAAAAATGTTTTCAATGTTTTAACCTTTTTCATATACAAATGGTTAAAGTAGAATTGAAATGAAGAAAATTGTATTAACTAATGAAAAAAATCTGATTTTTACAAACACTTTTACAATAGTATTTCTTATTTTGTTTTGTCAACAATTTCTAATCAAAACTATGCCTATATTAGAACATAAAAGTTGAGGTGAAAGTTAAGAAGAATTCAAATTACAGTCAATTTAGTAAAAGACAGGTAATTTTAAGGCAAAAATAATTTTAGCTTTTTTTATATAGGCGAAAAACCTGGGTGATTATCATCGCCTGGCTGAGAAACTATCAAGAAAGTGAAAAAAACACAATTTCATAGTTAGTTTAGGTTTTTTTTATATGAAAATTTGACATTCTGTGCATAAATTGGTACCAAATTTGTGGGATGTTAAATTTTTTTAAATGACCTACACACTTTGGTAGACAAAATCAATAATTTTAGCATTTTTACTCTCAATTCAATTTATAATTTAATTAAACATAGTTGGTATAAATTGTTACTAATAAGTATTGGAACAGCTGACAGACAAATTAAATAGTAATAGCCTTACATAACCTGCTGGAATGTTTTAATATTGTTTGTTTTCTTCTTTTTTTTTGCTTTTCATGAAAATTTTATTTTGTTGTCACATAACGCACCTTAAACCTTCAAGATCACTAACAGATTTAATATAAAAAACTCAATTTACAGTCAAGTACTAGGACCAAATATGTGTAAAACGTTTTGTTAAAATTGGTTGAGTAGTTTTTTAGAGAAAGGTGCATTATATTAACATTACAGAGATAGGCTTTTCCACTTCCAATTATTAGTGCTACAGGTTAAACTGCCAACGTTGCGTGAACCTGAAATTAAATTGCTGCCAAATTATTTTATTGTTTAACGTACTAGGACCAAAGATTATGCGTAAACAATTTTATTAAAATAGGTTGAGTAGTTTTTGAGAGAAAGATGCATTATATTAACATTACAGA
>JAGFPH010002872.1:158296-169893 GCA_018207615.1 Philaenus spumarius | reverse complement strand
ATAACCCCACCAGACAGATTACACGGCTTCAGTTTGGAAAGCTACTAGGGGAGGCATGGGCGAAATCTGCAACCGTTCAAAATGCAGTTAATGGATTCAAACGTTGTGGGGTTATTCCGCTTGATATGTCAGCAATTCCAGGCTACTGTTATCTTACACCAAATGACCAAGAACCTAACAATGATGAAGATATGCCATTTGAAGTGGCTGCACTTCGTGTTGAAGGAAACAGAGCTAAGGAGATAGCCCCTCCTAAGGAAATGAATTGTGAATATGAAGTTATCATAGGCTACATCTCACGTCAATCCACTTCAGAAAATGTCACTTTAGTGAATGAAGAGGAGAGTTCAAGAAACCACTCAAATCATGGAACAATGTCTCCAGTACCTGAAACATCTTCGGAAGCTACTCCTACTAAACTGCTCCAAAAAATCTCACCAATTCCTGTTCTGAAAATGAAAATAACAGCTCGCAACGTAAGTGCTAGTTTCTCTAAGCTACTGAATTCTCAAGAAAATATAAAAAACGTAAGCTTAGCCAACGAAAAAACGGTTTTGAAGTCAAAATTGAAGGAGGACATAAAAAAGAAATGGCGAAGATGATCAAGATGATTCCTAAAAAAAACAAGAATGGAGTTCCTTATGATGATAGCAGTGAAGGGGAAGAAGATTGGAATGAAGATCTTTGTGTGTTGTGCCTGGAAGATTACAACAGTACAACAAGGAAAGATGATTGGGTAAAATGTACGATGTGTTCAAGATGGTCACATGAACACTGCACCAATACGGTGACATATGTGATTATTGTGGGCGAAAGGAACGCCTTAAAAAACGATTAATTAGTATTAAGATAGAAAAGTAATGAGTTTTACGTCTTGTTCTTTTGTGCCAATAACAGAAACTTATTTTTCTTCTTAAAATGTATCAGTTTAGTTTTTATTTCATATCCTCAAGCCTGGTCCATCCCGCCCATATTTTATAAAACTGCTTTTGACGTGATTTTATACATTTTAACTATATATACATTACTTCCCGTGACTTGTCAGAAATTTGGTGCATTTTTCTGGGACAAATAAATGTGTAATGAGTTATTTGCATTAAAAAAAGGGGGCCATATCTCCCGGAATTACCCTATAGATATAAAATCCAAATACCCCTCACTCATCACGAAATCTCAAAAACCACCGAACGGATTTTAATGAAATTTGGTATGTATAGATAAAATCATATAGTATGGCTCGTAGGGCGGGTAGTGCGAGTGAGACAGAGTACCTATCCCACCACACTTCCCCTCCTAAGTTTATGCAGGGCATTGTACAGTCAACCCTATTTATGTTGGCTTATTTACTTTATGATATCGAGACATTTTAAATAAAACATGTACTAAACACGCTTAAAATACGATTTAAATTAAAGGCTATTTTATTACTTATAAAGTAGTTTATTATAAATTTACTATAGGTATAAGTAAATAGAAAAATAGTATATTTACATTACATTAAATAATTTACTGTCCAACTCTTCAAGTAGTTTCTTATGAATTTAGTATAGATATAAAAAAAGAAAAAAAACAATATATTTACATTACATTAAATAATTAACTGTCCCGCTCTTCAATTCAGTTAATTATTATAAATTAACTTTAGATATAAGAAAAAGAAAAAACAATATGTTTACATTAGGCTATTACCTGATAATATTTGTTGCACTTATTTGCAAGCGATTTGTGGACAAACCAAACATCTGACTGAAAAATGTTTGAAATAAAATATGTAGATCAACTAATTTTCTACAACTTTGCCGCTGGAAGTTTCTTTCTACCCTGAAAATAAAAAAAGTTTACGCTTTACTACTTTTTCATGTCCCGATTTAAAAAATCGAAGTATTTGTTATTGTATAAATTCCGAACATTTACTAAACTGGAAGATATTTATACTGTTAGTTGCAACATATCAAGCAGATTACAAATATATAAAATTTGTCCTATTTAAATAATCCTAGTACTGTGCAGAAGCTTGTAATTGAAAGCGCGTCCAATGCTAAAAATAGCTCGGCGACCCTCTAATCGATGGATTTGACACAGACTGTATTTTTCTTACAAAACGACAAAGACCGTTGTTGGAGGGAGAAGGGCATTACTGCTTCTGCGCAAACCACGCGTCATCCTAAATGCTACTACCTATACCTTCCTCTAGGGTCCTAGGTGCTTGCTAAGAAAGGTTTAAAAAAAATCGAAATTTTAGGGGGTTAGGGGCTCAAAGTTACTAAAATCCCCATAAGAAATGTCAAAAACCACCGAATGGATTGGAATGAAATTTTTTATGTACGGTAGCTTCCTCTAGGGCCCTAGGTGCCCGCTAAGAAAGGTTTTAAAAAAATTCGAAATTTTAGGGTGTTTGGGGTGTCAAAATGACTAAAACTCCCCATAGGAAATACATAGTGTAATATATTTATTGACACTTTTTTTGTTAATATGCATTTCACTTTGATTTGTCTATCCGAGTAAAGCCGGATTGGGCCAGCTAGTCTATTAATAAACGTGTTTTTTGTTTACTCAAAGTTCGGAACCAATAAACCCATTAAAGATTTTGCAAATATTTTATATCTCGTACTTATTTAACATTAATTGCAATGTCATCGTTAATAAATTTGCATCATTGGTGACCGAATCTATATAACGTTAAAGTTTCATTCTGAATTAAAATTAAAATAAAACTAATTTTAATACTGCAATATGTGTTTGATTAAAATACAAATATATACTTCCTCGACGCTACACTGTTAACTGAAACTATATGTTGGGTGGACTCATATCTCTCGAAATTTAACAAAGATTACGAAAATCATAATTTAATTTGGATTATCGTTTAATTTAAATGTGTCATAATTTGTAACTGTATCATGAAGCTGTAGACCTGCGTCGCGCGGTTCAAGGGTGTGGGGACCGGGCGCTCATGAGTGTGCGTGCGAGAGCGAGAGTCTGCTAATGTCTTAGGTGCCGCGCGGGAACGAATGGACTGCATTTGATTGTGGCTAAACGTTGGATTCTACCCAACGCACAGTTTATGAAAACATTCTTGATTTAATAAGAAAAACTAAAGAATGTACTTACGACATTGTTCCTGGTATCATACTGTGGAAGGACCTGTATTCAGTGGATGGATTGGTGAATACATCGTACTCTGCAGTACTCAGATCCTGGTCACCATCGCCGTCCAGCAGGTTGAAACTTCTTCCCTGCAATATTGAATCATTGAGGTTACAATAAACGGTTACAGAAATTTTTAAGTTTTTTCCATCTTTTCACGATCAAAGAAGTCCTACAAGCTTGCTCTTTTCGTTTATTTTTCATCAATTTTTATTTGTGCTGTTTTGTTATATATGTTATAAAATTATTATTATAAAATTATTTTGCTATTTCCTTTCCTTTATCAAAGTCAAAAGATGCCTCACGTTGTGAAGCCAATTATGAAATAAAAAAATTTCAAAACTCACTTTGCGAAGTCAGATAACTTGTAATAAAATATTTAATAAGCTAGGCCTATTTTTAAAAGAAATCAATGACTAGGCCTTTGTTTTACAATACTCCTTTATTATAGGCAAAAGTCTTGCTGGTTCTTTTACCTCTGTAGGCTATATTCAGGTTTACAGGTTTACAATTTTATAAAATTATAGAGCACTTAAATATACAATCACAAGATTATATATTAACAAAATAATAAAATATATATTTACAAATGACAAATTATAACTCTATTATCTCGGGTTAAAAGGATTCTGGTCTATTAAATATGCAATCAGAAATATAGAATTTAGGTCTATACAGGATGAAATATCTAAAACTAGTCTGTTTTATAATGGGTAATCAATTTAGATGGATATTACCTTTGCAGAAGTTCACATTTGGTTTGGAAATTTAGTTATGTAAATTTTATAATTCTCTTTTATATTGAGAGTAATTTTATGTATTATTCTTCCTTTATTTCCTTTTAAGTATATTTAACTTATTTCGCTTTGAAATAATTTCTGAGTTTAATACGTTTGAACAGTACAAGGTTTAATGCTGAAGTAAACATTTTTAGTTCAAATATTCCGGACTTCTACAGACAGTGCCGTTGCAATTATCTCTAACAATTAATTGTTTTCGTTACTTGGTCCCGTAAGTGGCAGGTGTTTCTGGTCACGTACACAAAATATATTACAAGTTTATTTTTATTGTTTTTTATCGGAGATATTTATGTTTTCACAATGGTGATAATGATATTTAACCTTTATTAGTCTTAATTTATCCGAAATACGTAATTATTTGCTTTTGTAAATTCATATAACTGTATCTTTATTCACTACCGAACACAATCGTAAAACAGCTGTTCTTTATGCATCTACGGTCGTCGTATCCAGTTAATCATGCAAGTTTGCGTATTTATCGCAGCACATCAACCAAATAACCTTACTTTGTTTGGTTTAACACTTTTTCAATTTAATAACACTTTGTTTAATAAACTATACATTTCTTTTGAAATTTAACTCTATTACAACTTATATTACACAAATAAATACATACGCTACTACTTATTTCGAAATGTGAAACATTTTGAATACGTAGGTAGGCTTAGGCTATGCCTAGTTGCAAATTAAACTTGGTTTGTATACAAAAAGGTAAGTTAAGTGTTACTTAGTTATAATATGAGTGTTTATCGTTATTTCTTTATTATATACCATTTCCTGAAGTGAATTTACTTGTTTTTAAATGATTTTGTCTAGATCGAATTTTGAGGTTAAATTTAGACTATCTTGTCAACATTAGGCCTACTTTTCACAATCTTTTAAGTTAGTTCACCAGGACCCTTTAATTTTTGTGAATTTGTTTATATCCCAACTGGGTCAATATGTTATAATGTACATAAAGAGAGTGTCTCGCAACCATCTACCAAACTACCATGTTATTCAGCAGGTAGAAAGTAGCAAGTGATACAATGTAACATGTGTCTTATATCTTATTTTAGGCTAAATAGGAAAGTGGTCATGTGATGCATCATTTCAGTGTAAACTTATATAAGTGTAAACTTTTTAACACAAATTACGAAATGAGGAAGCACAGGGTTCATTTTTTAACACAACTTATGAAATGAGGAAGCACAATGTCCATTTCAGAGGTATTACTATTTAAACTATACATTGTATTAACATTAACAGATTAAGAATATGACTTTTGACAATCTGTTACACTTATATACCCAACTCAAATATACTAAATTAGCAATGCGATCGTGGCCTAACCAGCTAATACGCTAGTCTTTCGTGATGGATTCTTCTGGTTCAAATCTCGGCAAGACCAAAACTTTTTACAAACTGATGGAATAGAGCGTTTCACAAAATAGAACGTTTCACAAAGTGCGTATTGAAACGCGTGACGGTAAAATATGATTCACCCCCAGAAACAAGAAAACTATATATTCCGCTGTACACACAAATGCAACTTTAATATGTGACCAAAATGGGATTTCTATCATGAACTGCTTCTGAGATACAGCTGTTTGAACTTTGTGTACACTTCCAAGAAATAAATAATATAAAACTAGGGGCTCTGCCCCTGGACGCTCCGCGTCCCAACCCCGGCTCGGCCTTCGGTCTCAGATGGCTGCTTCGCTTCGCTCGAAGGTGGAAAATTCGATAAAGAATCTCGTTAATCTTTGGCTCGTTTGTACATAGGTGACCGAGCATAAATCGGCTGTTTTATTTGGCAGCTGACTCAAACTCATTAAACATTATCTCCATAAGATTAACATGGGAAATTTGAAGGATTGTATACCGGAGCTCCTTCTCAGGTGAATAGCGGCTGAACGGATGATAATATATAAGACTTGACATATCTGTGAATGATTATGTTCAGTTTTTGATCCAAATTAGCTGTTTTATATATAATAGGTTTGTAACAACCAATGTTTGAATTGAATTAAAATATAGTTAGCATTTTTCGTTGATTTTTGTTTGTGTTTGTTTTTAGTTTGTCAATGTAACCTCAAAAAGGTAATACTCTTCAAATTTTGCTATGGTAATGAAAGTAAACAAACATGATGTGTTGCTAAGTTTTTATACGAACAGCTGTTTTTGTGCCCCTGATTAAATCAATAGAAATCTTTCTTCCATAAGATTAACATTGAAACTTTGAGGGCCACTGGGGCGTAGCCCTAATGTCCTAGGACTTCGGTAAATAGACTAAAACCTTCCCAGGATTAACCTGTGTTACTATGCAAAATTTCAAAGCAATTGGATGGACGGTACGGTATACGAACCCAAAGTGGACAAAGAACCAAAAAAAAACCCCATAAGGAATACACAGCAGAAATTTGCATTTGATTATAACGTTTGTAAGGCGAAAGATACATGATTTGTAATGCTTGATGACATATCTGTGAATGATTACCTAGAATTTAAAAAAAAAATAAGGAAATCGGCCGGATAGAATGGCCGTACTGACTGCCACAAGTTTACATAAATTCTTTTAATATAAAATGTAAAAAACAAACAAATTGTAACTAATTGGAAAATTAAAGTTGTTGGTACAAGGGTACAATTACTTACATTCAATTACATCAAATTACATGTATTTTACACGAAAAAGTTTATATTTATGAAAATAAAAAATGTTACATAAAATACTGTTTAAGTTACAGCTAGTAGTATTTTCGTTTTTTTAACTGTGAATTAAGGCGTTTTCAGCAAAACTGATCGGAACAAATTTTATAGTAGAGAAATGTAACTTTAATATGTGACCAAAATAGGATTTCTATCATGAAGAGCTTCTGAGATACAGCTGTTTGAATATTGTATCAAGCTGTTGAATTGTCATTATCAAATACGAACTGTACACAAGCACTATGTCCAGTTTGTCAGGACCAAGGTGTCATTGCAACTGGATGAGAAACCTAGATTTGACAGTAGTTCAATAAGGTGCTTTGGTCCAAACTTGTGGTAAAATTACACACCAACTTCAAGTAAAAGTGACGATAAAAACGAACGAGGTCAAACTGCAGCTATTAGGGCATGTGGGATTGCAACACATTTCTTTTTCCATTCATCCAGACTACTATGCTTACCTTTGAAAATGATAATTTAAAAAAATCTTAGTAATGATTATTACAGAATCAATATTTTAGAAAAAATTATCTGAAGGTGTATATTCATTTGTTTCATATGGTTTAGCTCGAATATCTCCTAACTCAGCTTTTTATATATGGTTAATATAATATGGTTCAGCTGCAGCTTCAATAACTCCCATTTTACTTTTTCATGATCCAAGTCTTCTTCTCATACCAAGCAGAAGATAGTATTTTGTGCCCAATATTTTTGAAATATACGATACTAATTTTGGTGGTTGTTTCAGCCAAATCGTTGTTTAATTTTCATTGCCCATTCATCACCTCGTATATAAGCGGCCTTTAGTATTGTATCTTTCGTTGAATTGATTTCCTCTGTTATCACATTATCACATTATTCCTTTTCAGCTTCACCTTTTTCTGAGCTACAAGGGTTTATTAGTTATCTCTTCTCAGCAAAGAAAAAAACTCTATTGAAAATTAAGCGTTCTTAACAAAGCCCTTAAATATAATTTAAAACAATAAAAGAAAAACCCATATAGTCCAGGAAATTATTAACACTGAGGCAGCAATTAAAATCATACCGAATTGCAAATTGCTCAACGAAACTAGAGTTTTAATCAATGACGATCTCAGGACAAGCATACATAAAATTTACCACAACAATATCCCTCGTTTTCCAAAACCCGGAGTCTCCACTGAATTAAAACTTATAAAACAAATAAAAAACAAGTTGTCAGGTAATAATGCACTTATTACAAAGTCCGATAAGGAAACGCAGTAGTCATATTAGATGTCTGTGAATATAAGTCAAAAGTGAATGTTTTCATAAATAATAACAACATCGAACAAGTCTCCAAAGACCTAACCCAAAAATTTGTTAAAACTTTTAACAACACGATAAGTAATTCCACGAATCTGTTTAACCAAAAAACACGTCATTCTTTGAAACCCATAAACGCTGAAGCTCCATATTCACAGGCCTGCCAAAAATACACAAACCTGAAATACCGATCAGATCTCTCGTTAATTTTTAAACCGCCCCTGGAAACAAGACTGCCCAAAAACTGGTTTTAATCATACGTAATAGCATAAAATTAAAGGACAACCGCAGCATTAAAAATAGTATAGAATTTGTAAACAATATCAATGATATAACTTTAAAATCAAATTCTAAATTCGCTTCCTTTGATATTGTTAACTTATATACAAATATACCTACCCACGAAACAATAGATATTCTAAGAAAGCTCCTTACTGAATCCAACGTGTTAAACACAGAGAAAATTACCGAGTTAGCCAACATTGTAACATTGTTGTTAGACCAAAACTACTTTACGTTTGACAACAAATACTATATCCAAAAGGACGGTTTAGCCATGGGTTCGCCACTCTCAGGTTTACTTGCAGACATCTATCAAAACCATTTTTAAAACAAGTACCTCCTATCAAATTTAAATAAAATGCACAAACATAACATATACTATACAAGATACGTAGACGACACTTTCGTAATCTTCAATGGTACTACTAGGCAGATCGAAAATCTCAAGAATTATATGAACAGCATCAATAGCTACATGAAATTCACATGTGAAACAGAAGTAGATGCAAAACTTAATTTTCTAGATCTGAGAGTAACAAAACTAACAGACCAATTCAAATATAAAATTTACAGGAAACCCACAACTACAGACATCACAGTATACACTCTACATCGCACCATCCCAAATCTCAAAAAACTGCCGCATATAATAGCATGTTACACAGACTTCTCACTATACCACTCGAACAAGAAGATTATTTGGAGGAACTGAATACAATTAAATATGTCGCCACAGCTAGTGGGTATAGATGTACTATGATAAACACCTTATTATTAAAAAAACAAAATAGAATCTGTAAACCATTAAAACCTCAAGATAAGACTACATACATAGCTTGTGGATATGGAAAGATATTTCCAAATATAATTTCAAAAAAATAAACTTCACCACAGAATTCCGGACCAACAATAATATCCAAAAAATACTATCCCAAAAAACAGACAAAGATCCCAAATGAAACTGGGATATATAAACTAGTTTGTGATGATTGTAATTCATTTTCATAGGCCAAACAGGTAGAGCGTTCCACCAGAGAACACTTACCAAAAAAAGGAGCATAGATGGAAAAATATCTAAATATGCACGCCACCTGATAAACACTAACCACAGCTACACGAGTTTTGAAACTAATTTGATACCAATACATATATGCAAAAAAGGCAAAATTATGGATGCTATTGAGGAATATGCAATTTACAAAGCCTTTAAAAACAACTAAAACCTAGTTATAAACGACCAGCTTCATTTTTCCTCAAATATACAGATTGGCCAAAATTTCTGTGCGCGCGACCAGACCTGGTCGGTTCCAGGCGAGGGGGTTGGCGGGGGTACTTTTGTGAAAACATCCGTGTCTTGCTACTACAGCGCAGCGAGGTAGAAACCATGGAGTGCTCCCCAAATGAGCAGAAAACGGTGGACGCATTGTCATTTACACGCTCCTGGTCCTCTTACGAATAATAAAACTACAATTAAATTTATATATTTATTTTCTGCATGAATTGCCGCATCCAACGGTATAAATAAATTTTAGTTTAAAATTATGCGTTATTTTTAATAATGAAAAAAATTAGAAAGTTGTAACAGCATGACATGAAAAAGTCAGTAAGCGCTGAAATTTTTTATTTTTGAAGTTGAAACAAACTTCCAGCGAGAAAGTTGTAGCTAATTTGTTGATATTCAAAATTTATTCGAAAACATTTTCGATAGAACTTCTAGTTTGTTCAATAATCCTATGTAAACTATATAAAACGAGTTTGGTATCATTTTTAATACCATTTTCAGTAGATTTCAAATACACATCTTAAAGCGTTAATGTTAATCTGTTAAGAAAGTAAATAAATATAGAATATAGGCTTTGTAAAATGCGGAGAGCAACAGGCTATGTTTTTAGTGCCGCTAGTAGCGAACCGTCCGCGCGCACAGAAGTTTTGGCCGACCTGTACTGTACGACACGGCTATCAGTATACAAGATAACGAGGGTCCAAGTTACCGTCAACATAGACCTATAATTACATAACCGTGAAGCGACAGTTGTCCTTGGACCACCGTAAGGGATGCATCCCACTCTACTAATTTAATATGTTTTCAGTGTGTGTGTTTTGTGTGTTTATTTATATGTTTGACGACCTCGTAAGAGTGACGACGTATCTGAAGATGAAGTGAATCCCCGAAACGCGTCATATGAGAAGAAAGAAGTCACGTGATGGGAAAATAGAAAAGTAAGTAAACTTTAATTATCTGGAAATAACTCACCCTACAACCGTTTCTGTGGAGGGGAGTTCAGAGCCTACATCCTCTTCTTCGCACTTCACTACCGTCACCAATCCTTTTTATTTGAACACCTGTTATAATCCATGAGCAAGATTAATCCTTCTACAATATTAAATTTATATTCTGTTCTACTATCCACCAGTCTTATAATGTAGGAATATACATTATATACATTAATTAAAAATATCAGTCTTTTAATCGATTTGCCATACAAGCTATTAAAGATAGGAACGCTATTTAATTGGTCACAGATTAAAATAACATTTTTTACTTTATAGTTAGTCCTTATAAATTTTGCTGAAAAAATTGCTTCACGTTAAAAAAGTGCAAATTCTCTGTGAAAACTAACAATTTAAAAAAAAAAATTGAATATTTTTCTCGAAATTTTAATGGCTGTAACTTAAACAGTATTTATGTAACATTTTTTATTTTCATAAATATAAACTTATTCGTGTATAATACACGTAATTTAATGTGATTGAATGTAAGTAATTGTACCCTTGTACCAACAACTTTAATTTTTCAATTAGTTGCAATTAGTTTTTTTTACATTTCATATTATATATTTCTTGGAAGTGTACACAAAGTTCAAACAGTTGTATCTCAGAAGCTATTAATGATAGAAATCCCATTTTGGTCACATATTAAAGTTATTGGGGTTTTTCGACGCCAGTGGCGCGCGCGGAGCACGGCCGAGGTCGAAAACTTGGATTTTAAATTGTGTCCCTATATATACAACATACCAAAAATCCTACCTTTTGCATCTATGTCCCCCTTTTTGTTACGGATTGACTGGACTACACCAGTTTCACACAAAAACACTGCTACCCATTTCTTTCAAGTAGAAAATATTTTTAATTACATCAGACAAAAAGTAGTCAACATTATGAGAAATTAGAAATTCACTAGTAACGTTGGAGTAAAGGTTGTTTTTAATTAAGGTTAAACTATTATATGCACACAATGCAAGTCACATCCGCTGATGCAAATTACCTGGTTGCAATTGCAATTCAAAAAAAAAAAAATAACTACGCCAGAAGCGGTATATGAATAGTATACAGTATTTATTTCATTACTAGGACCGAAATACGAGCTCAAGTTTAACTCATGCCAGAAGCGGT